>JAWQUT010000109.1:1422591-1433028 GCA_033807755.1 Ellobium chinense
AACACCCCCCTCCCCTCCCAAACACACACACACACACACACACACACACACACACACACACACACACACACACACACACACACACAACAGATGGTGAGAATTATAGCCCTTTCCACTCACCTCCACACCCAACCCTTCTCCCCACAGCAGAATCCCTGAATATGGAAATGCAGATCGAATGTTCTGGTGACAAGGTTATACACATAACTCGGACTGGTTCAAAATCTAGACTCACGGGCCATATTTTCTAGTTAGGTTATTTCGCGACATTTTCCGTCTGTCCCTAAACCCAGCTTCACTCAAGCTTTTACAAGCGACGATGGGTCAGGCTTTCCAAGAACCTCTACTCGCTTTTGTTTTTTTTAATTTGCTCCTAGGGGTTTTCACTCCAATACACCTTTATGCAAGAGACGAACTTGACTACTTGACTAGCGTGAAATGGGTCAATTCGATTACACAGCTAAACAAGATCAGACGGTGGCGATCATTTTATTCACTTGCTAATTCGCAATCTGCGAGTCGAGTTCTCATTAAGGGAAGAAAGACGAAGGCAACACAAAGGTTCGATAGTTGACACACGACCGCACGTAATTGCAACACTTGGGAAATAAGGGAAAAGCTGCGATGAAGTGAAGTTTCTTTAACTTAGTGAGTCTTGCTTGAAAAAAACCGGTATGTGATTATCTGAAATGTGCTAACGTGATTGGGAGGGTATACTGTCGATTTTTTTTCTCCCGATTTGGGCTGGAAATATCGATTTTCCAGAAAAACCTGGAAACTGTCCTTGATTATTTCTACTAATTCAGTAAAAAATGTCACTTCCTGATTAGATAGAAGCCGAAAAAGGGGGAAAAGATCTGATTTTGTGGCGCAACCATAGAGGTCGGTTGCTCTGTGGAAATAAGATGAAATGTCATTTGCGATATTCTAAAACGTCTGTATGGGGTGGTGATTCTATAATCTAAAACTTTTGAAACTACTGACGATAAGCTTGTGAAATTTGACAGGGAGTTAGCAGGATGATTACTACAAGGAGCTATGCAGTGACGTATGTCCGTATTCATTTCTCCAACTATATTTGAGACACCCCTACAGCCACTACAAGCAGTTTAGTTCCATATATAGATATTAGGATCATTTTAAGTCTCTTCAAGAATTTTGGAGTTAACTTTGCTGGTTCAAACATTTTAATATTATAAGATTAGATATCAAAATCCAATATGGCCGCTGTTGCCATAGCGACCAAAAAAAAAATAAAATAAAAGAAAGAACATTTCAGCAAAAAAAAAATAACTGAAAACTATGAACACACCTAAGCTAAGTATTTCATGACCAAAAAAAAATGAGCACTCAATGTGATTTTTTTTTTCAGCAACATTTACTATTATATAAAATCATTAGTGTTTGACTTCTTGCATCCTCTTAGACCATGATGGAGCGTAGACTATGAGAACAAGAAATAGATGAAGGACCAGAAACATATTGTTTAGAATTGTTTAGTCTTTGAACCCTGACACACCCCAAAAACCACATCCGTCCACCACGGAATTCCCCATTCTCCTGAGCCAAGCCTTGCACGAATGACGTAGTGTGTGTCATTCTGACCTTCGGGTCTCTCGGTCTACGTACTTGTAAAGCCCAGACCGAAATATCCGTCTCTCAGGTTGAAAGGCTTACAAATTTATTCCGTTATATCCTTTCGTGGCATCTTTATCACAGAGGGAGAAAACTTTACGATGTCGCTGTTCCCTGTTCCTTACTTTTCCATTCACAATCGATCCCTCGGAATCGCAATGCGCCGAGCGTATGTAATCAGTAATCGATGCAGAAGAAAAGGAGTTGCGATTATCCAGTTGCGACCTTGCGCATTGACGATGGGATCTCTTGTCATCGCAAGAATTACATTATCTGTGCATGTTGAACGCTACGAATGATGCATTCAACACCGATGCACTAATGTAATCCTTACGACGGTGAGAGATCCCATTGTTAATGCGCAAGCTCTAGACTGATTCTTAAATAAAAAGAACATAATTCTGCTGTATGAAATCTGTCGTTATAAAACAGGGTGGAGCACACTTTCTTCATTGCATCGTTTTCAGATTTCTTACAGTGTTCAGCAATGATTGTTTCCAACATTCCAGTGCGTCAAATTCCAGTAAAGCTTTGAAGAACTCAGAGTTGGTGTTTTTTTTCTTAATTTCTTATCTTCCTCTCAGCTCGCGGCTACTAGTCTATATTCAGTTTCCTAGGACATAAATTCGATCGCTTCAAGTTTCAAGTTTCAAGATTTAGGCGAAAGCCAACCATATACAATATAAGGTCACATCAATACAAAAGAATGAATGAAAAAAAGAAAAACAAACAAACAAACAAAATATATGTATAACTGTTTCTTACATTTAGACATTGACATCTCTGTCTCTGTCTCTCTGTCTCACTATATCTGTCTCTCTCTCCTACTAACATTTTCTCTCCGTATCTCACACACTTTCTCTCACTCACTCACTCTCCCCGTCTATGTCTGCTACAACTACAAGATTAGCATTTCTGTTCAATGCAGCAGTGTCGGGCACCGTTAGCGTCATGCTTCGCTTGACGGAAGTTCTGCAAGTTACGCTGCGCAAAATCTAATCCATCATTTAAGATATCCCCAACAGTTTGGTTAAAGACGGCTTTAATTGTATAAAATATTTGATCCAGTGTAGATCTAGTTAGTCTATATGTTCCCTTGCTCAGGCGATTAGCTGCTCTCGAAGAAATCCAAGATTGGTGGCCTAAGCTCTAAATTCACCGGATGTTTACGAGATCTCATCCGTGATCATAATTTAAGTCTCTTATTATCCACCTCCTTTCTCCACTAGATCGCATTCTGCATAAATCATGCAGTGCAACATAATGACTCTGATTTTTGTTGTTGTTTTTTTTTTCAGTAATACTCAGGTTTGCAGCTACGTTTATAATAGTTAGAGACCGACTGTAATGACAGGAAAAAGCGGAGCACAATTTATGACAGTAAAGTAAAGCCACTTGTCTGAGGTAATCAGTGGAAATATGTGGGAGTGTAGGGAATTACAAGTAAACATATCATTCTTCTGCTTGTTGTTGTTGTTGTTGTTGTTGTTGTTGTTGTCGTTGTTGTTGTCGTCGCTGCTATAACTGTTGTTGTTGGTGGTGGTGGTGGTCGGCAGTGGTGATGGTGGTGGTGGTAGTGCTGCTGATCAAGACTAGACTAGTCTGTTAAGTGTCATCTTTAGACAGATTAGCTTAGCATTTTAGCTTGGCGGCAATCACGCTCTGCCGCCATTTTTGACATAATGCTGAGGTATCTGATTTAAATCAGAACCTGTGCTTGAAATGTCTTGCTCTTCCTTTAGTTGTTCTGTAGTCTTTGGCCTTTCATTCATATATCATTCTCCCGGAGGTCATTTTTGTACGGGTTCACATAAAACATTGTGGTCTGGGTTTTTCTTAAACAAAATTTGAGAGACTGAAATTTTGAAATCTTTGCTCTTCTAGTCTACAAGGTATTTTGAGAACTTGAGCTTTAAGGATAGAATCTGTTACCATCGTAAGAATTAGACGAGTGCATCCACAGTAGCCTTCAACATGCAGAGTGTACCATATATAGTTTTTAAGATGGTAAGAGATCCCATGTCAGTGCACAGGTTCTCAGTTATTTCTTGGTCGTAGATTTGGGAGTGCCATTTAAAATTACAAATCTGCTATCAAATTTACAGTAGAAAGAAACCCTTTGTAACCATATGCTTAGCTATAACCTATTTGAAAGTCCTTACAACGCTGCAGATTTGCCATGTAAGGGTCCTTAAACTTTTTTTCCCTATGTTTTACAATGCTTGGGGCGAGAGAAAGAGTGGTGGCGGTGGTATTAGACAAGTGGTCGCCATGTAAAGGTCAAATACAAAGCAGATATAAAATACAGAAGCATATCCACGAAAAACAGCCCTATGGCAAGCACTGAAATCAGGGTGCACCATGAAACCCGAAGAGCGGTAAAGCTGTCTGACTGCCGGTTATCGCTGAACAGTGTTACTGTGAGGTAAGTGGTCATGTAGCAGAGTATTTTTACCCAAACATTTAGACATAATTGAAGTGGTTTAAGAGTGGTTTAAGATAATCCCTGACAATCAAAGTCAGATCATACATCTGAACAAAGAAAATAAATGATTAGCCCAGGATAGCTTGTATGATGTAATAAACCGCTCTCTGGCGGCCCTCTTCCCATCAAGTAGCACCTAAGGCACGTGCCATACCTGCCAATGCCTTAGATACGCCACTGATTGTCCTTTAACCCGGTCGCCAAAACACAAGGTGGCGATATACAGGTGGTCGCTAGACCAGGTTCAGCCATACTGTATTTTGTGTCAGTTCAGTAACCGATGAGTCATGGTGAGCCAGGCGAAATAAATTGCGAACGATTGTCTCCTCTTATCTTCTCTTTGGCGCATTTTTTATTCGTTCTGTTTGTTAAACAGTTTCGTACTCTGGCCAGCATTTTAATCGGAATCATTATCAAAAACAGGAAGTGTGTTCCTGGTCCGAGTTTTTATAATTTATTGCTACAAAATTGCGACTCCGCGAGAAGTGTAACGTTTATTTTTAGCAGTTCAAATTGATGACAAACACACAAGCTCACTACAATTTAAACTTTAATATGACCGAATCAGTCGACAATGTAACTTATATTTATCTCTCTCCTAACCCTCTCTCTCCTGCCCCCCCTCTCTCTCTCTCTCTCTCTCTCTCTCTCTCTCTNTCTCTCTCTCTCTCTCTCTCTCTCTCTCTCTCTCGCCCGCTCTTTATCCCTTTCTCGCTCTCATCTTGCTTGTGTGTGTTTGTGTGTGTGTATTGCAAGCTTATTATCAGAGTTAGTATATAAGGAGTACATGAAAGGACCTACTCGAAGTACTCGAACTAATTTCTGTACTTCATCGTAGAGAAATCCGCTTTGCTTTACCTCATTACTCAAGTATGTTGCATTTTGGTTTATTTAATAAATTCTGATGTGTTTTCACCAGTCATAAATGAACACGAAAGCATTCCTGTTTTTATCACTTTTTTAAAAAATCATTATTATTATTATTATTTTACCGTCTTCCTAAGGACATTATTTACGTAAGGAGAAGAGGAAGGACAGTAGTAAGATTCTCGCCATGATACAATCAAAATATTAAAAATCGCGCCGGAAAGGAAATAGTATCTTTTGTACTCGATTATTATAAACGTATTCGATATTCTTTGCACCCATTTGTAGGCTTGCTTTGGATTAGATTTTCTACAGAGTTACTCTATCTCTTGCATTATTCAGCCATTCTCTACATGATTGTAAAAGATGCCTATAGCTCCTCGTGCATCGCGAGGAAGAGAGTAGAATTTTGAGGGGGAAAAATGTTGGCGAAGAGTCTTCATTTGGGATTAAAAAAGAAAGATAAAGGCACATATTATTTAGAGGGATGTCGTTGGCAGCATTTTCGAGGACATTATGGAAAGAGGGGATTCTAAACTGATCACACGAGTATGAATCTGTTGATGAAGATCTGCTCTTTTCTTTGCAGCAGCAATCTGTGGCGGTTCTTGGACTGTTCGCGGTGCTTTCAATGTCATGGAATTTCATGCATTGTTCCTTCTGGAAAACCAACGAAGCTGGATTGAGCAGGGAAAGTGAAATGATTTGTGTGGCAATTCTCTTCCGTGTAAGCTCATATTTTCTTGGCTTGTTCAATAAACTCAGTACTTCGATAAAGAAAGTTTACATTTAAGATGACCCACTAAAGAGGCCACAACTCTTGCTCATCAATAGTTGGTAAGCTCATTATTTTGCAGTTAAGTCACGGAGGCCAAATAGTATTGTAAATGGATAAACTATAGCGGTATCGAATTGAAACAGGGCTATTCTTATGGGGGCGCTAAATTTACTATTATGATTATGTATATCTTCGCCAGGGGGAAAGTGATAACAAGTCCCAGGGAAATATTATCTCCACTCTTGTCTTCACAGCGCTTAGCCTGTGATTTTCATCATAGTTGCAAAGACCAGGAATTCTTACTTGATTATAGACCTGTGATTCTATTTTCGATATAAGGTCCAACGACTAAGGCAGCATGATTTAACTTTCATCTTTAACATGCCCTGCACCTGCAGATAAAGGTCCCAGGGGGCGAATTTTAATATTTCGATAAACTGCAGTCAGCGTAATTTATTTTGGCTGAACCTGTGTTCTCATAGGCATACTTTTCTTTCTTTTCGAGATGGAGGATAACGGCAAATTTACCAGTGTCAGAAAATGAAAACAGGGGGTCTATTTAACTAGGACAAAAAGCTTTATGACTGATAAGTTACCTGGGCGAAACTTAGTGTACAGCTTGGGTGGAATTTCATTCCGCCGGTTTTGGTAGTTGCAATAGTGGCAATCCTAGTTGCAGTTGTTGCAGTTACGATAAAGTAAAAAAATAAAGACAGCAAAAGAAGCGAAGGGGAGAATTAGAAATAGAGATACAAGGGAGAAAATAAGGACACAGAACATCGCATTTCTTTTCAAAGTTCAACATGACACGAGCTTGGGAGCAGAGAAACATGCAAAATTTTTGTAGAAGCTTCTGTAAAATGCAATTCAGATCATGCAGTGAGCTCTGCCCGGCGACACTCGCGTTTAAAAATCTATTCGTTCATGTGAACGCGTCGATCCCCACCATCCCTTGTTTATTCTTATTTATATAAGCCTCTGATCGAAAGACTTGAATCGCTAGCTTCTTGCAAGATGAACAGTAGAATAACATACACGGGACGGCTTTCACTACCGACTACAATAGAATACAAAGGAAGAAAACTTATCGTGGCGATGTTGCAGTTGAAAATGCAAGTCGAAACTTAAAACAGGGCTAGAGATGAGAACTGCTCCGAAGCAAACATTATACGATTGCCAATATTACAACTACCCTAGCTACAACTATTACTTCTCATGCTATCGCTTTAAACAATATGGAATTGGATTAGATACTGCTCAAGTTGTGTACCAATCTACGCCCAGACGGTGTACCCTTGACCACATAAATCGTATATCGTTTCGCCCAAAATACAGTTTCCGAAAACAGGAGGACGTGGTTACAAAAAGCGACTTAGCTCAAAATTCTCATGGGCTTGTCGTGTATAGGAACAGGGTGACCTGACTTGTGGTGAGGGACTGAATGTTAACTAAAACATTGGTTTGAGAGGACAGCTGTAAAAAATATACATATATATTTTAAAATAACAATTCCAAAATGGATTAGAGGTCTGTAACCTTCCTTGATATAAACCAGATTACAAGTAGCTGGTCATAAGACAGCGGATGCAGGAATGCATGATCATTTTAGAACATGCTACAGATTGAACTGCATGGCAGTGTCACGGGGTACCCCGACCAGGAAAGACTGGAAATCCCTGGGTTAGGATCTTTACTCTTTAAGTCGTACATGTAAGATACGAGAGTCAACAGATTCTCCTGCCGCTGATTGGATCGTGATTTTGAGAGTACATCTTCGTTTATTTGCTCTCCCACTAGAACAGAAAACATGACTAGACTATCTGTAAGTGGAGAACTAACAGGGGCCATGTAGTAGCCAAGGACGTCTTAATTGGTTGTTAGGTTCTCATGGAGTAGAAATAAATGGGAACTCTCACGACTTGAACCTCATCGAAGCAAACATCTCTTCACCTCATTGTAATTTTCTTATTTTCAGTTCGGTAATGTATGTTTCATGTACTCACGGACTCGTCACCAACTCAATGTTTTGTAGATTAGTACCTTGAAAAACGAGTTCATTGCTTATTCTTGACAAGCTGAGGCATCCCGAGGAGAGGTTGGCAAACACCAAAATAAAATAATCTAGTAAAATTTTCCGAGTCATATTATTAGACTTTTTAAAATGTCGGCACATAAGGACCCCTCTTCCCGGTGGAAAAGGTGGAGTTTAATAACTTTTGCTCACAAGTTTTCAAATCTTAACTAAATCGATAGCCATACAGCTTATGGACGTGTACAGACTGCATCCCAGTGCATAGTCAGCGATAAACTGCAATACAGCACAACGGAGCTTGAACACTACAGCTTGAGCAAAGCACTGCTTGCACATCACTCTGCTTGCAAGCGTCTTAACGTACCACGGCGCACTTACTTAAGAGGAAAGGAAGCTGTGGAGTATGTTTGTGCTTTAACTAATCTTATTCCCTAGATTCAAGGCACTGAATAGTTTCAATAATTTCCCTGAGGCGGGTATGGCTAAACTGGGACCAACAACATGTGTCCTACTGTCTCTCCCGACGATTTTAGGACATCTTCCTACAATAAAATTTGAGAGCCGCACTTGAAACGGTGTTCATCATAAGAGACAAACCCGGCCAGTCAACCAGCCGCAGATATTTCCGGTAACTATTAGATTAGCGGAGCTGGTGCTTTTTTGGGAGTTGGGGATGGAGTGGTGGTGGGTTTAAGGGCTATTATCAACGCTTCTGTTTTTCAGGTTTTGGGTCATTGTCTCAAGAGCCGTCAGCATTTGGAGCGCCAGTAGGCCTAAGTCTGATTTCAGGAGTAAATTATAGTTGTCAGGGGATAGCTCTATTGATCTCTACCCGTCCAAGCTCTATGGGCTTTAGTGGACCCAAGGCCCAGTCGGCTAAAATACTCGTACCATGAATGTGAAGTGAATAGAGGGACCACAAGCAAAAAAAAACAAAAAACAAAACAGTGGCCTTCTCTCATTCAGTACTCTTTGTATGTACATATGTGTGTGTGTGTGTGTGTGTGTGTGTGTGTGTGTGTGTGTGTGTGTGTGTGCGCGCGTGCGTGCGTGTGTATATGTGTGTGTGAGTGTGTGAGAGAAAGAGAGTATATATATGTTCCTGGGTGTCTGTGTGCATGTTGTGTGTGAGAGTAAGTGTTTATTCTGTGTGTATGTGAGTGTGTGTGTGTGAATGAAGGCATGTTTGTATGTAGACTATATGCCAGTGTGTTTGTGTTCGTGTATATGTTTGTATATGTGATGGCTCGTACCTGCATGTGCGTGCGGAAGTGTGGGAGTGTGTTTGTATAGATGCTTTAGATACGAGGTCGAAACAAAGGCTTGCACACCCAGTAAAACACAATAATTAAAGTTCCATGCACCCCGCGAACCCCGGACATAGTGTCACCCTCGAAAAGGTCAGTTCCTTTGTATTTTCCTTGGGGAAAAAAAATTAGTGGGTAAAAGTCAGCTTTCCAGTGTTACAGGAGTAAACTTTAATGAGTTTTCAAATTATGTGAGGCAGCCTTTTGTTTTGGAGGGACTGCTTACGCCCTATGGTGTAGCCCAGTATTCAAAATTTAAGAACAATCTGAATGGGGTAACCAGCCTACGATACATATCTTTTAGAATCAAACTTGAAACAACCAATGCCTCAAAAAGTCGCAAATCTTCATTGATGGCACCATTAATAATGACCAAAGTTCAAACGCACTGCTTGCTCTTCCATTTTCTGTCCCGAAATGGCGTTCGTTCTGCCAGACTTGACTTATTTTCGTTTTGCCAAGGAAGAAATGGCGAGTGACCATTTTACTTTCGAACACCCTACTCTGTATCCTGTAACAGATTCAGTAGAACATCCATATTAAGAACCTGAGAAAAAAGTATACCTCGTTATTAGGTATTATTTTTACGTCCATTATTACCCTGTCATTTTCATGCTCAGGTGGTCTCAATTATAAGTACACTTAATGATAAGTGTAGTCACTAAAGGATACAGAGGCTTCTATGCACAAACGTAAGCTTGTTATCGAAGGATGACTGTATAAGCTCACTGTATGAGCGCCTGTCTCAGCTAATATTTTCCACTTCAAATCATTCCTCTTTCAAAGACAATACCTCTGTGCTGCGCTCCTTGTTCCCGTGTGAGAAAGAGAGGGAGAGAAAGAAAAAGATAAAGAGAGAGAGAGAGGGTGAGCGTGCATGGACGCATGTTATTGATATATTTTCAAGTCTTTGCCTGCCGTCGCATTCCATAATCTAGATCATACGATTCCCACTAAGCAAGAGCGAAGTGACCCAGGCTTGGCTTTGTTATAACAAAAAAAAAGCATTCAGACTTCAGACATAAACGATTGTTTTGTTGTTTTTTTCTGGTAGCATGATTTGGTATTTGCCACTCTAGTTATATGTATTTATTGTAAGCAGGGGTGGTTTTACCCCACATTTCCCACTCTATGGGTGCTTAATCATTCTGGACCTAGTGTTTTCAGGTGGGAGAGGGGATGTCATTTATCTGTTACATTAAGAAATAATAAGGCTGAAGTAATTTGCAAGAACTAAGGAGGACTTCTACTCAATAATAACTTGATAACATTTTTTAAAAGTAAGCGCTTTGCAGTTATACATACATATATATATATATATATATATATATAT
>JAWQUT010000109.1:1436044-1446676 GCA_033807755.1 Ellobium chinense
AAATATGACGATATACACTCAGATGGCATGAACTCAAATTCCAGGGTACAAGTTTTCTTTTTTTTTTTTTAAATGTAGAGAAATAAGAGACTTGTGAACAGACATGAAAAAGTGATAATCTTTTGCTGGTTTCTCACGTCTCTGACATTTGAGGTCGCAGGGTTTCATTATTCTTTATGGAAACAGAACGGTTTAGAGGAGGGGTGAAGGGGAAAAGACCGTTGCAAATGTTTACCTCACACTGCAGCACTGGCGTAATGATTTCCCAACAGAGGCTACCAACAGAAAAAGAAAATTAACCCAGAGATAAAGAATTTGACAATTATCACCTCATTTTTATGAGCTGGCAGCGAGGGACCTAGTTTGACAAATGCAACATTCGAACCAGTCTGAAGCGGTGCATTAATAATCCACCCAGAGACTCCTGCTTTTTAAGATGTTACTGCGCCTGTAATTACTCTCCTAAGTTTATCTTTCACTCTAAACATCCGTTTTTGTTTGGTATTTGGCGTGTGTCTTCTCATTGTACGCAGTTTGAAATTCTAAATACCTTGCATGGAGTGATGTGGCTGGAACGCAGCAGGTGGGACTTGCAGTTTACAGCATGTCTATTTCCTGGGTCTTCAGATAGCATTATCGTTTTGTTTTTGTTGGTTTTTTTTGGTGAAGTTCACGTTTTAAGCCCTTCAGAGATCATCAAAACATGAATTTTCTAAGGAAACAGCATGTTTTTGATTAAGCTAAGGCGAATGAAGGCTCTAACCAGCGATGTCTGGATTAGATAACGAGAGGTACGGTACACAGCGTTTACAGTTTTCTAAAAAAAAAAAAAAGTAAAAATGGACATTGCCCACACACACACACACACACACACACAGACACACACACACACACACACACACACACACACACACGGACACCCAAGGACACCATTTGCTCAACCGCAACTATTTCTTAAGGCTCCTCGATATGAGATAAAGAGATGTCTACTACACTTCTACACTTGGATCCAGTATTGTGGTAGCGGCGTGCTTGTAACAATGGAAATGCAAAGCTGGGGTCCATTTGAGGAGACGAATGGGCACACCCATGTACATAAAATATATTGAGGAATATATTGCCTCTACCAAAGTATTCGGGAAAGGCGAAAAGGGGGGGGGGGACNAAGGGGGGGGGGGACAGATAATTTTGAGAACACATCCCCCTATTCTCTTCTCTCCGAAAAATATGAACTTGTCAGCGCCGTTAATCAGCAATCCATGGATAATCGTTGTGGAAAAAAAAAACAGAGGACAGAATGGTGAATGGCGTCAGCACGAGGATGTGACGATATGATGATGTCTCCCTGTCACTGTTGACAAGTTTGTTTAAACATCCGTTTCCTGGGTGCCTTTCATCCGGCTTTTAGAACCCAAAATAAAACGATTTGTTACCGCAATCATCTAAGACACCTGCCAAAACACGAAAAGGGGGAGTACTCTTTAAGCTGGCAGAGTGCTTGGAAGAGTTATCCTTTGAAAAATGATTTATTCAGTTGGGTGCCTCTAAACTTCCTGTGAGTAGTAAAGGGCGGTTATCTCTTTGATGCACACTCAATGAGCAGTATACAGACAGCTGTTGCTGTCTGTCTGACACTTCATGACGAAAGAGTACCTCGAAAGCAGCACGTTTTGAAGGTCTAGGTGACCCTTTGTAATGATTAGGTCGGTAATGGAGGTAGGATTTATGAAATCTTCAAAGCGAGCATTTTATTCAACACCTTTAAACGTACAGTTTCTTCTCGTCTCTGATCCCTCGTGGTTCTTGTATTGTAAATTCCTTCCATTTTTTTTTTCTGTTATAACCTGTTTGGTACATCTGCACCTGTTTCACGACAAAGCGATAGAAGGGTCGGGGAGGGAGGGGGGAGAGAGAGAGAAGGAGAGAAAGAAAGAGAGATTCCAGTTCCATTTCTATACGTGCATGCAATAAAGTACACCTGAAGCCAGAACCTTTTAAACTTAGAAAATGATTTAGAGCAAAATGTGTAGAGGTGTAGACATAGGGTAATGAGGCAAAAACAATAAACAAAACATGAACACATAACTGAAAGCGTTTTAGGCACATAAGTAAGAAAATAAGATTTTATGCAACAGCACAATGTCAACGCAAGAGGCAACCAAAACCACCAGTAACAATCATATATATGAGAAACGCTTGTGTGTGTGTGTGTGTGTGTGTGTGTGTGTGTATATATATATATATGTATCAGAAGCCGGGTCGAGAATGTACGTAGCAGAGTCGATCGCCCGAGTGAACATAATCATCAGTACGAAAAGGAGCAGAATCAATAGAATGAATATGACTTTGGCCGTGTGAACCATCAGTGCGAATACTGGTGCTTTCCGATAGAAAGATGCAAGTTCTAGACTTGGCTGTGCCAACAGCCAAGCCAACACCCAAATAACGCTTCCTTCCATGCACATCGTGGGGATTAATTTCTCCACCGATTTCATCATGTGTAAGACACAAACTGACCATAACTGGTCCTTTATTTACAAACTGGTGGGTAGCGCTGTTCCTGATTGTCGTAGAAATATGTAGAAAATGGATTTTCCCATATCCAAATGACCTGTTCCATTTTTTAAACTTACGTTTATGCTCAAGACGTCACTATTATTGTGGTGTCTGCAGCCAGATTGGTGTTTTGAGGCCAAATTCTTCAAATATGGACGTTTTTTAGAAAGGCTGGCATTGAGAAAAGTCATTACTTTTTAGCGGGTTTTTTTTTTGTTGTTGTTTTTTTCAGCTTAACCGAAATGTAAACACACAATGAAGTGTTTGAGGACAATAAGTACAAAAAGAGAAGCGGTGTTAATGTTGTAGATGTACTTTGGTAGTATGCTTCGCACGATAACGCCGCAAATTTGCGGGTGCTTTGTAAGTCACAAACCGACCATAACTGGTCCTGTTTTTTTCTTTAAAATTGGTGGGCAGTTCTGTTCCTGATTGTCTCAGAAATACTGTATGTAGAAAATGGATTTTTCCATATCCAAATGACCTGTTCCATTTTTTTTAATTTGACGTTTATGCTCATGACGTCACTACTATTGTGGTTTCTGCAGTCAAACTGGTGTTTTGAGGACAAATTCCTCAAGTATGATGGCGGGTTTTGAGAAGGGCTGGCGTTGAGCAAAGTCATGAATTTAGCGGGTTTTTTTTTTCAGCTTAACTGATATGTTTACACACGGCGTCTATAAATACAATACTTACAAAAAGATAAGCGGTGTTAATATTGCATATGTAGTTTGGTCGTTTGCTTCGCACGATANATATATATATATATATATATATATATATATATATATATATATATATATATATATTATATATGTTACCCATTTACTGGACTAAACCCAGGCAGGAATATACATGACTGTGCGTTATCCAATCTGAGGAGAGAAGAAAAGCATGGTTGCAGCCACGGAAAAATCGAGAAACAAAGCCACTCAGCTTTCTTTGCATGGATGTAAACAATTTTATAAGTTATCTTAATTCATTCTCGTCCACTTTACCAGTAGATATCTGATGATGGCTATATCACTCCACGGTTAGGTCATGCACTCGTAATGATGGCAGTTCACACTTCCAAAACCAGTCAAACCAAACTTAAAAAAGCGCCGAGACAAACTCCACCAAAATCCTTAAAAACAGCCAACTTTTAAAAAGCCAGAATGACGTAAATGTGCAACAACGTCTCATCTGAGTCTCGAAGTGTGTACCCAAAGTTCTCTTGGTCCCGGTTAGTTAATGAAGAATACGTGCTACTTTTTCTTGGAAATAACAAGAGAATAATAATCAGATAGATAAATATTCAGCTTCTAGAAACAGCCAAAAACATAGTCAAGTAGCCATGGCCTGAAACAAAACAAAAAAAGTCAAGGAACCTAAAAAGTTGTCATGGTTTGCGCGCGTTTGGAGCACCCAGCTTCCTGCCAAGACAATGAACAACTCAGACAAAATGCTAATTATGACAACCGGCCCCTGGTTTGCCCACGCCGTCTGCATTTCGCGATTCCTTTTTTCTTTCCGAGTGTTAATGATATACGTGGCTGGGAAACTTTGTCCAGCCCTTTTGTCACACTGCACCTCGGATCTCGCTGACCTAGACTGCTCTAATAACGATACGGGAAGTATAATTGGCCACTTGTAGTTGAATGGGCGATTCTTAAGATATGCCGATTGATATCTGTACTTTCGAAAATGATATTCTAATACCAGTGTCGATGCGTTGACTGGCGTCACTTTTGATCACGTTATGCCCCGGACATGCCTCCACCCCTCAGATTTGGTCTGATTTCTTTATTTTCCATTTTCTCTCTCTCTCTCTCTCTCTCTCTTTCTCTCTCTCTCTCTTTCTCTCTCTCTCTCACTCTCTCTCTTTCTCTCTTTCTTTCCCTCTCCTCACTAATGTTACCTGGCTGATAATATTGTGAAGCAATAGCATTTGCCTCAAATATAAAAACCCCAATAGAGCGTTTGGAATCCGCTTATAGGATGATTACTCTGAAAAATATGGTTTATTACTGTTATTATTAGCTGTGTTTACTCTGAAAATGTTAATAAGATTCAGCTGTAAGTTTGTAAGTTGTTTATACTCGCATTAAGTACACGATAATGTATTGGGTATCGATTCCTCGCGCCACATTTCGTTATTTCTGTCACATTATTCCGCATTATTTAACTCTCTGTCTTTCTGTGTTCTGTTTCCGGGTCTTCTGATAGATCTGTTCTAGATGCTTATCACGGTTTTCTGAGGCACTCTACTTTCACATTCGACGCTTCGGTGCAACGCTGACGTGACTCGCATTTGCGAAATTTTACGGGAAGACAAACGAAAACACTAAAAAAAAAACGGTCATTAAATCTCAAACAAATTGTTATCAATGATAACTGTATTATTGCACCGATCCTATGTTTAACCCTAGAGGTATGAAACAGGTTTTAACAGGTCATGATGGATAAAGGAAAGTAATGGTATATAACATTGGAAAGTCCATTGCAACCGATCAAAATGAGGCTTAAATCGCTTTTGAGGCTTTAAAAAAACATGAAGGTGCGGACTTGTATCAGATGGAAGACATTTTGGCTCAGCATTATTCTGGCCGAGAAATGGATGTTTGAAGTAGAAGGCAGTCATCCCATACAATGTTTTTCTATATAAGGCATCAAATATGCCTTTAAAAAAAATATAATGACGATAACTGATCATTTGCCCATAAAATCAGCGTGTTTTTGTTGAGAAATTTATTTTATTCTGGATTTTCGCAGCAAACAAAACTTTGATATCAGATGGCTACAATTATATTTAATACCTGGCATCTAAATTCCTAGTCTGGCTACGAAATCTTCATTTTGCCTGACTGCAGGATGTTTTGGCTCTAATGTCAGTTATGGTAGTGTTGCTTGATGGCGTGGCGTCGTTGTCCCCTGTCAGCAGTCCCCGCAAAAGATAAGGGACTGTTTATTTTAATCACTCTCTTATCCCCCCCCCCCCCCCCCCCCCCCTTTGCTGTGTGTTGAACATTTCCTGACAAAGCAGTGATGACAGCAGGGATGGGTTTGTCTCAGTTGTTCGACTGAGCTATATATAGTTGGACTTGTCCACTTTCTGTCACGGAAAAAGTATGTTGCACCATAATTTGCCGTGGCGTAACTACAAAAAAGGCTTTTGGAGCCATTGCTCTGCCTTTTGTAAGATTGATGACAATGTCAGTGAAATGTTTTCTCATGGCACGCACAACATGACTAGGGCAACAACAGACTCCAAGACATTCAGATTGGGACTCTATTGGTCACGCAGCTCTACAGTCTAATATTTACAGATTTCGTCTATCAGTTGTCAGGGTGTGGATAGATTGATGCCAAAAGAGGCTCTGATATATTTATTCGTGGCATAAAAAGTGTTACTAATATGATATCTGGGAGTCCAGCTCAGACTTATTACTTCAGTCCTACGCACGCAGACAATACACTTGAGATCTCTCTTGTCATTATTTTTTCCTGATAGTCTGTGATATAAAAATGTTCTTTTTGTTCAGGCTGTATAGAGTTTACATGACAAGAGAACAAGTTTTATAGGTCTGGGCAAAAACCGAGTGTTTTGTAAGTGTATGAAGTGGGTCCGACCACAGCTGACAACACAGAGATCAAAGAAAGTTCACTATGATAACTTTGGCCTGATGAAAAGATCCTGTGGCAACAGATCAAGTAGCGAGCTCATTCATTCATTCATTCTGTAACTCTCTCAGACATATACCTTTCCGAAAAAGCTTAAAATAAAAGTTGCTAATTAGATGAGCCGAGGAGGCTCCCACATTATTAAAATGATAAGCCAGGGCCATCCACTTTATGTTTCCTTGGCATCTCTGTTCCTTCCTCACACCGCTTGTTTACCAGCCTAACTATTAGCAAGACTCAGTCAATCACGCTGTCGAACCTCACTCCGAGGCCAAGGTATTGGCTGATTTGGAAACATGAATTGCCAACGTTTTTTTGTTTTCTAATTTTCCACTTTTTTTGTATGATTATGTGTTTACTCTATTGAGAGGATAGCTCCATCAAGCTCTCAACTGGGGTAATCATGTTAGCATTCAAGTTGAGCGACAAAAATGTAATGATAACATACAAATGTAACTGAAATAGAAAGGTAATGATGTTTTCCATTGAAAGATGTTCAGAAATAGCAATTAGGAGCCCAAGGGAGCTAAATAGGAGCGAAACCGTAATCAAAATGTTATCTCGTACAAACTTCATAAGGAAATTCATATAATTGTACTTTTCAGGTCGGCTGAAAAAATGAATGTGTAATTTCTTTCCTCCGGTTATCTTTCAGATCAACTATTTAGCTATTTCCAACCCTATTTGTCTGTGCCTTCCTGCCCCTGCCAACCTGTCTGTCTGCCTGCCTGCCTGCCTGTGTCTGCTCTCCCCTTATTTAAAAAAATATTGCTAGTTTCCGGTGCTAATGTGAGTTGCTAATCAATGGACTTGAGTTATGGCGTGCCAGCGACAGTTTATGGGAGATACCCGCCTCCTAAGAGCAGAGGCAGTAAACCGTCTCACATTACAGCTTTACTCTAAGCATTGTCTCTCCTCTGCCTCTTTCCTATCTCAAAACCCCGAGCGGCGGAAGTAAAGGAAGCGCGGTTGTGCCTCTTCCCTCCTCCGGTCCGTTAAGCCGGTTTGTCATCAACAATCATTATACCCCTTCCTACCCCATCCTCCCTCCCCTAATAGAGTCCCCGCACCCCTTCCTCCTTCCTCCAACCGGCACCCCTTCCTATTCTACCTACTCTCCCTCCCTCAAAGCTCAACTGCCTTTCATTACTGAGTGCTGTTTTCCATTAGTATCACCTACTCTCCCGCTCCCCAGCATAATGACTACTGAGCCCTCCAACCTCCCCAATTTAGGCAGGGGCAAATGGTTAGTATAATCGAATGATTACTGATTACCAATCGAAATCTCTCCAACAGAATCATGACCCTATTAATAAGAAACGAAAGACACTGCCGGACCATAATATTTAGACCATTTCATTGTCAAGACCAGCCTTGTCATTTTGTCCATTCTCCAGATCCTGATCATCCTGAGCGTCAAAATGATGTTGTGATTAGCCTAGATCTGAGAGGTATAGAGAGGAACCTTAACACCTATGCAGCACAGAAATGAGTCACCTATAATTATGAGAGAGCGCAACTATTTCATTGGGGGAGGGGTCAAATGGTCCTGTTTAATCAGACCCTCATTTTGATTATGACGTTTCAGATTTCACTATTGCGACTAATCATTATGCGGAGCAAAAGTAATTGTGAAACTGGGTAGTCTACTATATAATCTAAAACGGGTCCTGGGGCAAAATTTTGTGAGATTTATAGCGTTTTGGTGTCTAAAATCGAAAGCTCGGCGCCTGATAAACAACCTGTATGTAAATGACATTAGCTGAAATCTGGCACCCAGGAGGAGAGATTGGGCTGAGTTTGTTTGGTCCGTGCGGCATCGCGAAAGGGTCCGCCCTTGTACTCTGTAGGCGGTCCTAGCAAATGAGGTGTTAGGAGTAAAGTTTTGGTATATGCCCACCACATATAATTGTGATGAAGGGTGCACATCTACAAGAAGTTTGTTAGAGAATGACGTCTTTTTCGAAGAGAAAGCTCGGCAACATGGCGGCGATCGTCTAGGTTTCAAATTTGCTACCGGGAAGTTTTATCAACGGCCTTGTGTCGGAGGAGGATGTGGCAAGAATCAGTGGTGGTGTGTATGGTAATGAATAAGGCAAACATCACTCGCATATTGATGTATTGTTTTTCTGCTCTTCCACATTAGTGGCAGCCATCTTGGCTTGCCTAATGAATGATACGTCCTTTGCAAAGGATTGCCCTTTTGGCGTCGCCACAGGGACCAAGCAAACACAGCCATGATTCATGTTGCCAGTTTCACGTTTAGAACTAAACGTGGTTTGTTTTTCTTTTCTCGCTACGTCATCACTCCCTGCCCTCCTAACCCACTACATACCACTCTGCACGCGACTGCCTGCCTGCTAACTTGCCCTTTATTTTTTTTTGTTGTTATAGTCTAGACGTCTAGACCTTAATGTTAAACATTTTATTAAAATGCAATCAAGAACCAGACTGCAGTAATAATTATTGATTGCTTTAATAAATTTCAATCTTTCTTTGTGAAGTGAATTGGGTTTTTTTTTGCCTGTTTTTTTTTCCTTGAATTGTTTGTTTTATCCCTCTCCTGTGCATGAGTCATTCTCTCCTGCCTTCAATAATCTAGTTTTAGTTGAATACATTGAGCTAATATTAAATATGAAATCTGTTCTGCCCTCTTCGCTTACAACGCAAACCCTTCTAGCTTTAGCATGCTGTTTTTTGCAGCATGAGAGAAGAAAATGGATGAGAAGATGGGGATAGAACGCAGCTTACCGTAAGCACAATAGCCCAAAGAAATCTGGGAGAATGTTGTTCTTATTTTGTGTCTTGTAAGTCAATGCGATTGAAAATGACACACACACACACACACACACGAAAAAGGATTGTTATTGATCCTGTGGGGATATTGGTTTACAATGCCACACAATATTATACATATCAGTAATAATATAAGCACCTAGGTCAGTACATGTCATACTTGTAAATACATAATACTACCAGTGGAACTCATGATGAAAAGATAATTCCTGATCGCCAGCGGTGCAGCGCCCTGGGCCCGCAGCTCTAAAGCCAGGTATTCATTTATACTCGAGTCGAGTGGAGAAAGGTGAGTGGTGAAGTGTCTTTCCCTGCTAGGACACCACAGCGTAACCGTCTGGCCCGCGAGTCGAACACACAAACCAGTTTCTGAATACGACTTTTTAAACCACACGGGCACGCAGCCTCCTGTTGCCGTATAATGACTTGTTTTCATGGCAGTCAGCGCTCTTGTTCTTTTTGTCTCTTGTTCAGCAAAATGTTCTTGGGAAAGAAAAGTCACAGGATACGGACTTCATTACTATTAGTGAGCTTTTTTTAAAATTTCGAATCTCTTAGGACCGTTATGACAGAAATATGCGTTAATGGCATTTTCTGAGGTTGAATTTCACAATGGCTGTCACGGTAAGATCGTATGCCATCGCACTTTACTCCAACTCTCTCACGACGTTATATTTACGTCTGTTTCTCATTCCTCACTCTGCCTGTCTGTCTGTCTGTCTATCCCACATCTCAAGTGTATGTTTGTGTGCTCTTGTGTGTGTTTCTGTGCGTGCGTGCGTGCTTGCGTGAGGGCGCGAAGGTGTATGTACAAGTGCTTATGTGGCTGACTTCTGTCTGTGCTTCCCTCCCCATCACAAATTCATTTAGACTCTTTTCAACCTAGTTCTTTATCCCTGGGATCTCTCTCTTTCCGAAGGGAATTCTAATCTTGCCCTAAATGATCTGTGCCATTAATTTATCTGCAGACTCTTTGTTTTTGGCAAATGGATGAGGCATCTCATTATGTTCTAGATAACTTGTCTAGTAATACTGAATAATGTGCGCTTAAGCATTTTGGACCAGACCGAGGGCGGATCCTCTCGCAGATCACTGGAAGGGAACCGTGTTGTTTTAGAATTTGGCTGTACCTAGCTATATGAAAAGTTGATTTTCTGTCTGGCTTGTTGTCTGACTGGCTGCCTGTCTTTCTAGACGGGCGCTTGGCTGGATGGCTGGTTGGATAACTGTCTGTCTGTTTGCCTGTATGCTTGTCTGCTTGGCTGTTTGTTTATCTTTGTGTTGATGTGTCTGTGTGCCTGTCCGTGTATCCGGCTGTCTGTCTGTTTGTCTGTCTGTTTATCTGTCTGTCTCCGTCTGTCTGTCTGGCTGGCTGGCTGGCTGGCTGGTTTTGCGTAAACATACAAAACTGCTTTGTTGCCAAAAGGTCAGCACTGATCTACTGAATACACGTCAAGACTTCTTGTGTTCCCGCCCCCGCCCCCCAAACCCCACCCGTCCAAAAAAAAACAAGAAATCTGTGCGACCCACTGAAGCCATTGGTGGGTTTCCACATTTTTTAATCATTACCGCACTAGTACCACTTCTATACAAGACTGCAGTGCGCCCATTTCAAGT
>JAWQUT010000109.1:1453977-1489555 GCA_033807755.1 Ellobium chinense
GCTCCCCGTTACTTCTCCTAATCGGTCTTCATCTCTTAGATGGTACCCTTCCCAAGCATCTTTTCCCATTTTCCCGCCGCTAATAATCCTCACAACGGCTTCATCAGGCCTCTAGAGGGCGTTGTACACTCACCCCACCCTCTATGTCAGAGGAAAAATAGCCCCAACATTTTGTCCATAAAATAAATGCACGTATATAGCGTTTTACTATGATAATTGCAGTATAAACCTAGGAGGGAGAAAGTAGAGATTAAGGTAGAATCTAGAGAGCTTGGACGATCCTGCCATTAGGTGGTCGCAGTAATGACGGGCTGTGTCGTACCTAGGCATCGATACTATCGACAAGCAGTCGATTTCGATTGTGGCTACTGGCAATGACTTTGTAATGGATGATATGTTAGGAGTATTATATGTATACTATGTGCTGTTTATATTTCATGAATGAAATGTATTACAAGGTATGGCACTGGGAAAGGAAGTCCATACGGGACAGATAATGGTGAATTTTATCAGCAAACTACCGTCAGCTTTAGAAATAGATTCTCATGCCGTCCTCGCTCGTAATAACAGAATCGACTTTTCCGATAATCTCACCGAGTATTGCGATATTTGGACCTCCAGATATCAGCCCCCTACTTGTCCACTCTCTGAGACTTTTTTTGGCACGTTCCCCCGCGGCGCTTAACGGCCATTTGTGAGATGCCTTGTCAAGCCACAGGTCTGTCCATCGAAGCCATTGACCTGGATTCTTGCCACTTGAAGGGCAAACCTCTGTGGATGGATGGCCAAAGCTACTCTACCGAAAATATAAAATGAAACGAGAAAAGTATTAGAAGGTCACTTATTCCAAGAACAAGTTTCAGCACTTATTATAAAACTAGATCTCGCTTTACCATTCGTTATGCTGCTCCATTATCCGTTGGTTTTGTTTTGTTTTTTATGCGACTATAAATAAGTCTCTGGGCAGAGATATGCGTCGAGGCGTGTGGCCGTGCGGCTTTGTGAGTAGTTCTTATATACTGAACATTGGGTTTCTGAGTTCAACTCACAGACCGGGCAGTTTTTTGGTAAGGTGTCCTTGGGAAAGATACTTCACGCCTACTCGAGGTAGGTGTGAATGAATAACAACGGTAGCTTTAGATTCGGAGGGATCAGAGCGGTGCAGTGCAATGAACTCATTTGTGGCATTGTGCATTTAGATGTAAAATGTTCTCTGTTTATCCGTATTATGAATGTCATGCATAACAGTGTATGGCATTGTCCTATTTTTGTTTCCATTTCTTGATAATAAATAAGAAATGCTTGTCTGAATTGAATTTGTAACTCGCATTCTAGACCTAGAATTTTGTTTTTCCTTTTCCTTGTCAGTTTCGATCAAGTTTGAAACTGTACTGCTAAAAGACAAGTCTATGTATAAATGGAAGTTCATTAAAATACGGAAGAGAACCGTACGCCATGCACCGAATGGTAGAGAGAGTACAACTGATTCAGTCTAATTGCAATTCTACGTGGAAGGATTGCGATAAAACGAAACTGAGATATAGTGCTGCTGCTTCATTTTTTAAACGTCATAATAGTCTGCATTGTTTTATAAAAAAATGT
Organism: Ellobium chinense; assembly: GCA_033807755.1. Lineage (NCBI taxonomy): Eukaryota > Metazoa > Mollusca > Gastropoda > Ellobiida > Ellobiidae > Ellobium > Ellobium chinense. Next base: position 1,455,580 of record JAWQUT010000109.1, read on the forward strand.
TGCGATTCAACAAAACATACAATAAAGGGGATTTCGATTAAGCAGTGTGACACTGCTATCTTGGTGAGTTGCGTGCATGAAATCAGTCAATAGTGGTTTGGACATGAGCACTGCCGACGCTACTCTATTCACTGTTGCCATGGTAACTGCTTCTTGTTATCACAACATTCTTCCACAAAACAGACGCAAATGGAAATGGAAAGGTTTTCCATAATTATACGGCATCTTTCGCCACGTCCAGCATTTTTTGGGCCTCCGACGATTGAGCGAAACCTTGGAGGAATACTGACTTTATTTGTCTGTGTTCTCGATAACTGGTGGGGAAAATGATATCCTTGAAGTCTCTTTACTACCAACGGGTTGCCGTTAATGGATCAGTCTCAGTTATTATGCATGCACTGTCATCCGGGCATCGCAAGCCACAACTCCAGGAATCATTACTTCCGTTTTCTAATATCTCCATTGTCTGAGAAATGTGATTAGCTGATGTGGTCGATTCTATAGGCTTTTACTGGCTGATACATCTTTTACTTTTGAAAGCGAGATTTGGTGACGTAGTAATATTACTTTTTTTTCTCTGTAACATCGGAAATAAGATTGATTGGAGTTGAGAAATTAAGAGCGGTCTGTTGCCTGATCTCAATAGCTGGTGAGAAAATGAAAGTCTTTGAGTCTTCTTACAACCGACGGGTTGCCTGTAATGGAGAGTTCAGTTGATTTCGTTTAAGTCAGCTAGGAGAGGTCAGGGGAGAACTTTCCACAAAGCGAAGGAGTTTTACTACAATATGATGTTTTCGGCAAATAATTGAGGTCATTTAATGGACTAACAGATGAAACGCATGGCGGTTAATTGGGACCAGTTGTGTATTGATAAAGCAAGATAATTGAATCTCTGGTAAACTATTTCGAGTGTGTGATTTGAAAGGTAGACCAGCGGTCAACATAGTCACTGTGGCGTTATTCAGTGGTGCAGCGAAAATCTTCTATTGTGAAAGAAAGTTGCATTTGGTTCAATGTGATAAGAATACCTTTTGCCTGGCAGGAAATTCTAATACATTTCATTCATTCAATATAGCTATGCAAACTAGACACAATATAAATATATAACACTTCTAAAATATCATTAACAAAACCATTACAAAAGCATAACTAGTCGCCGTAGGCACCTTGTCTTTCATTTTACTCGGTCCCTTCCCTCGAGTTAGAACGCTAGGTACTTATTCATACCTGTGCTGAGCGAGGAAATGGGAGGAACGTGTCTTTACCAAGAGCACTATTGCATAAACCGCGAGGCCTGTGAATCGAACCCACAAGCTCAAATTTGACAGTCTTCAGTTTTTAAGAACTTCTCACAAACCGTGCGGCCACACTGGCTCTCTAAGAAGGTTGTGCCACAAATAATATGTCAGCTGTCTTAAAAATCTGGCAAGTGCTGGACTGTTAGATAACGGGGGGAAAAACAACACGGAGGGTCACCCAATTTAGTGGAGACTTTGAATTTAGAGCGAAGACAAACCAACCTGTAAGCAATGCCTCGTTAGCCGATTTTTTAGCAGAGATATGCTCGTGTTGTTTCCCCAGACCTCTGTTAAGATTCAGCCAATCAGATATAGTGTCAGATCTGATTAGTGAAATTCTCTGCCGTTAAGTTTCGTTGACCTGATTGTACATATTTCATTAGTACACATATTAGTTTAATGGCTTCACAATCAGAACTTCCACTTAACAGCAACAATTTTAAATAATTATACTAAGAAGAAGAAGAAGAGGAATGAGAAGAAGAAGAAGAAGAAAGAGAATAAGAGAAAGAGAAGACGGAAGAACATTAATAAGAATAAAAATTTTTATAGTAATACTGTAACTATTACCACCACTACTACCATACTACTTCTACCACAGCTAAAACTTATAATAATAACTCATATTACTATCAATAGTTGTATAGGTATTTTATCCACGCCAATGCTCATCCATGCGACTTACCATTTATAGACTATTACCCCAGCAGGCCAGGTCACTCAAAGATATTCTCAGTTCCCTATTGAGCATACAGTGCTGCTGCCATTTACATGCACTGATTGCTAGCATTGCGACAATATCTTTCATTGCCTGGAGCCAAATGTCTATGTTCGATTGAAAGAAATGTGAATGAAAGGCTTTCCTAAGGCTCTTACAACATGATCATGACAAGAATCGAATCCATGCCCTTCAGATCCTGCGTCCAACACCGTAACTTTTCGGCCACCCCCTTCCACTGTTTTTAAAGTCACTGGATTATCGCACCTCCTTTCAACAGCTTATTTTTTACATGCAACCTAGGAGTGGCATTTAAACGGAAATCGTTTGTGAAAAAAAAAAACTATCTTAACTATTTACTTCAACCTTTGTGCGGGTTGTCGGGAAACTGTTGACATCTGTTGATGACTAGCCCATCATCGGAACAGGCTGGCTGGCACATGAGAGGAGACCTCACCGTTATCAGCATCTCAAGACATCTGTGAAATACTGCACATTATCTCCAGCTGAGAGTTCAGCCGAGTGCCTTTCCATAATCGCAACTGGGAAATTTCCGATAAAGCGGAGATGCAGATGAGCCGAGCTGTTTGTCGTCAACGTTTATATTCTGTTCTGAAAGGAAACCTAGTCATTTATGAGAAGAGTATGATAAAGCGGATGGTTAATAAGCGGAATCAGTTGTATTGTATTAAAGCTTATGGTACCGTGTCTTCCGTTGTAATGTCTTCCGTTGTTGCAGTTATTGCCACTGCTTTTGTTTATACTGCTATCACTGGTGCTGCTATTACTGTGACCATGGTTGCTGCTGCTGCTGCAGCTGCTGCTGCTGGTGGCGGTGGTGGTGGTGGTGGTGATGGTGGTGAAGAAGATCAAAGCGGCTGGGATGAGGGTCAGAAGTGTAAAGGCACTTATTTTAAGAACTCACTGCAATTGTCCCAGTTAACTCGGCACTGGTGTTGCGAGGGCATATCAAAGCCTACTATCCATGGAACCTATTCTCGATAAGTAGCATAGCTAAGAAGTATTCAGATTTAATGCCCGATGCTATATTTAGAAGTCAGAGGTATACGATTCCGAGATTGCTTATAGCAATACATAGGTATGTTTTGAGAACAATAGAGCGAGAATAATGGCAGAGTTCACCAGGTGGGATTGACTAATGGTATTCTGGGCCAAAAATATCGGGTTCACCTGCGGAAGTTTCGGGTAATTGCACTTAATGTTGTGGAAATGGCACACTGCAGGTCTTCGTGAAAGTATAAACACGTCTGATGAAAGGGAAAGAAGGCGTGTTCAGTCCTATATAAAAAATAATTCAAGATGAGTGATGTCTTTTTGGAGAGCTTCACTGTTTACACTGATGTGTTCCAAGGAAGTCATTGAGGTATCGATGCGATGAATCGATAACAATAAAACTGTAGTCGAACAAAGATAAAAATGACATTAGTCATAACAATTATTATTATGATAATGATAATAATTATTAATAATGATGATGATGATGGTTGTTGTTATTATTATAAAAGTGAGGTTTATTAGTCTTAAATCCAGTCTAACGCTTGATTACGCGAATTCACATAATTATTACCCCATCAGGCTAGGTTTGTAAAAGACTTTCTCAGATCTTTAGGGGGCAGTCATTGCTGCTGTTGTTTGAAGGCGCTGATCATTAGCATTCTGACAACATCTTTCCGTGCCCGTAATCAGGTACGCATTTCACAAATAGGTGGACTGTAAAAACTTAATGAAATGCTGTTCCCATACAGCCTCTTCCTTATAAGAGGAATATATGCAATGCTCCATCGCTAGTCCTGCGCTTAAATATAAAAACAAAATTGTATGACAATCCACTTCTTTTTTTTTTCTTTCAATGTACTATAACTTAAAGCGTTCCTAAAATAATCATTTCTTACAAAAGATTGAAAAAAAAAACATATCAAAATGATTTATGAAAAGCACAAAAAAAACACACGGGACGGTCAAAATGCATCCAGTTTTATCTGCAGAAATTATATAAAAAAACCAACACAAACAATATGAAATGAAAATGCTATTTATTACTGTTTGCTTGTGTTTGCTCTATCGATCCCATGTTCGTATTTAATACGGAAACACAGCAGTAAATATGGAATGTTAGGGAGCTTGAAGCCTGTTAGAGGGAATAAGCCATGACGAAGAGTTGAGACATGGATAACAGATGAGAACGAGTTCGTCAAATTACTGTCCATGTCATTATCATAAGAATAACTTGTGCTTATCAACGAGACGGCGCTTTTTGTGATATTAAAGTGGATACTGCTTAATCGCAGTCTCCGCATAGGCGCAACACTTTCCAGCTACGAGCGCACGGACACCTCAGCTAGCTAAGAAATAAAGAACTCGAGATGTGGCTTACTGGATGTTATATGTTGTCCTTAAGGTTTAATGGAACCGAATCAGGCAAGATGATCAAAAATTGTGAGGAAAAGTTGTCACATCTACAGGAAAGCGGGATCTTTTGGGTTTATACTTTCTAAAACTTTTTTTATTTAATGTGTGTTTGATTGTACATTCCCTCAACCTTTCTTTTTCTTGGGCAGCAGTGAGCTAGTAAATCATAGGTCGTAAAAAATAGTCATTTTACCTAGACTAGCCATTCAATTACGTCACTTTCAGGCTTCCTTAAAAGATCTTCTCCACTTACTGTCGAAGAGAGCGAATCGACGCATCGCGTTTCTGGATCATTTCATGCCCTTTCTTTCTTTCTTTGTGATTTTGAATCGGATGTAACTGGTGTGAATGCGGTGGTTACAATGACGTCATCACGGTGTTCTTATTGCCATTACCATAACTCTCTAGAGAAAACGATTATCGAAGAATGTACCGTCTAACACTGCACTCTCTTACCCTAAAAATTATCTTTGGTATCTCCACTCCTCCCGACGCAGTGTCTGCCGACTCCTTTAGCATGCATTGGTTGTTTAATGGGTAATATCGATTCCTCGACTGTATGAGTATCGATCTAATTTTTAGAGATTCACGGGTTTTCGAACATTTTGTACTGAGCGTAGTACGGCGAATGCAAGCAGTCTGTCTGGAGCGACTCTATTAAATGAATCCTTACTTAATCCTCATGACGTCATCCTCCTTCCGGTGTAGTTGATCCGTGTACTGGAGTTTGTTTCTGGTCATATTATTGGACTAATCACTGTGGTCGATTCCGTGCCCCTTCTTATTGCCGTGCCAGGGAAATAAATCTCTTAGAGGGCTAAATGGTCGCTGAAAAGCAACTGTCTTTCACTAGTTCTTATGTTTTTCTGGTTTTCCTCCTCCTCCTCCCCCCCCCCCCCCCNCCCAACTCTGGCAAAAAAAAAATTATTCAGTCATTTGGTGCACCCAAACCCATCGCAAACCAAAAGAGTAGTCGATCTTAATTAGTCAACGCCCGTGAAGCTCACTTCCGGTTTGAGCAAGGTATGATCGCGTCATCAGATCTCGCGTCCAAAAGCAAACGATGAATCAGCTAATGAAGGCCAGTGTAACAGACTAGGCCTAAGTCAGTTAATCACATTCCTTTGATAATAGAAAATTTGAAAAAAAAAGTAATTATTGCAGGAGTTGTGGCTTGCGATGCCCGGGTTACCATGACTGCATGACAACTGAGAGTGGTCCACCTAAAAATGGCTGAGATTCAAGATATGGAGTAATGACAGACATATCGATTCCTGGATTTCAACAGAAATATTCATAAGAATCGAGAAATAACTGGGATCCGGCCCACTCCTGCTTGGCTCATTATAATGTTTTCACGGAAATACCATAGTTCGGTCCCTGGGCTAATACTGTCTCTATGTGACCCGCCGTCTGTTAAACAGCGTCCAGACTTGTTGGCTCCTTCAACGATCCCAACCTGCGCTTCATCAATCTCCTCTAACATTCGCTCAATAATCACCGCACGCGAGAACAAGACCAACTTATTTTCTGTGGACAAGACCTTCGAGATGCATTTAGCCACTAGCAGTTCACCAAAACATTCGTCTTTTCTACAGGACATTTTGTTGTGAGGTTTGCTTATAATGTCCATGATTGAAGGAAATTATGCTTCCTGGCCGATTATTCACATAGAACGGCAATTACGTTCTTATGGCCCAATCATAAAGCTCGGATAAACAGACGATCTCCGCGTGGGTGCAGTACTCCGATAAACGCCAAAATCCACATTTTGTAGAAGCAAAAAGAAAAACAAAATAAAAGAAAATGTCTCGCTTTCGTAAAATTGCACTTAGTAAAGCGATTCCTTGGATGTAAGTTCTGCTGGAGAATGTGGTGAGTTCCATAATAGAATGCTGAGTTAGAACTTCTTGAAGTCCTGTCAAAAAGACAAGAGTTTTCTCGGTTTTTGTCACTCCCATCCATGCAGAAGTCCGACATGGAGCCATATCGATTTAGCACACCAGCTTTTCATTGCATTGGTGACGTTTTGTGAAGTGCCTGAACGCTTCTGAAGTAAACGATGCATCATCCAATAAAAACCAATACCATACATATCACCATATCAGCCAGTCATATTCTTGCGACAATTGGAAGAGTAGAGAGCGGAATTAATGATTGTTAAGGTTGACGTTTGCGATGCATGGCTGACCATGCAAGCATAACTGAGAGTAGTATACGTAACAGATCAGAATGAAGTTTTTTATTTTTTTATAATAGATGTTTACATTTTTTTAAAAATTATGTTACCTTTGCCATTTCCTTCTCCATGTATGTATGTATGTATGTATGTATGTATGTATGTATGTTTGTATGTATGTATGTATGTATGCACTTCACAACACGTCACCAATGCAATGAAAAGCTGGTGTTCTAAATCGATATGGCCCAATGTCGGACTTTTGCATGGATGGGAGTGACAAAAACCGAGAAAACACTTGTCTTTTTGACAGTACTTCATATGCATTGCAAGGAGCGATAATAAAAAGAACATTAGATGTAAGGGGTAGAGCATCAGCAGCAATTTTCAGTAACATCAGCATAAGCGACAGAGTCGTTCAATTTGCCGTGAAAGGACGTCTCCAACGATTAGAAACAAACCCTGTCCTAAACACGTACTATCCCAGTACCCTCGCTCATGTACGATCTGCAACCATCCGCATGATACCAACTCACACATTCTTATCGAGTGCCAGAAATTCAAGGTATGTACACCGAACGCTACGACAGGATAGTCAAGCACATCTACAACATCCCATTACGTAAGCACGGAAATGACAATAACTGCACAATTCCGGATCGATTCGGTTTGTAAATCGAACATGTTCTCAATAAAGTTCTTGAGATATGTATATATGTATGTATGTATGTATGTATGTATGTATGTATGTATGTATGTATGTATGTATGTATGTGTGTGTGTGTGTGTGTGTGTGTGTGTGTGTGTGTGTGTGTGTGTGTGTGTGTGGGGCTGCGCGTGCATCTCTGAGGAAGGACCCTAGAGCGAAAATATATGTTTTACAATCGTTAAATTTCATATTTTTTTTAAATTGACCAATTTATATCCAGTGATAGATCGGAGTAGAAACTGAGAGTTCTTGGTAATTCATCTGATCATGTCAATCTCTTTCCTGCCAGTTTCACAGCCCTAACAGTGGCGCGATAGTCAAGGGACCCCTTTCCTAACCACCTCTTCCTCCCTCACTCATCGCACAGAAAAACGAAAGATAATATTTGGATATGGTGATATATTGCGACCTAGGGCTTAATCTCAAATTCTTTAGGGCATCCGAAGAGTAGTTATGTGTCTCTTGGTAGAATCACGGTGAAATACATCTGCCATTATCAGGCTGGGCATACATTTAGTATGCAAAAGCCGGTGTCTGTGGTGAAAATAAAAGATAGCAAGAAGTGAAATAATAAATCACAGAGGACGACTTCAATCCCCATGTGTTTTACCAATTCAATTCAAATTGAATTCAATTTAAAGTATTTGTTAGGCGCTAGACAATAATGTAAATTCAATATATAAATCACTCGAGTCCACCAGTGTGACAGAGGGAAGATATTAAAACAAGTGCAGATGGAACAAAGAAAAAAAAGGAAAGAAAGAAAGAAAGAAAAAGAAAGAAAGCTATGGCGCGGGTAGATGCATGACCAAGAAAGTGGGTTCTGGGCTTCCAGTTGTGGAAACCACTTCCGAATCTCGAACATGGAATTCGTTGACTCCGAATATTGTCTCAGTGCATCGGCGAACGCGTGTTCGAAAATGCCCGCCTCGTACCGCCGAGAAGTCATTTCACACGCTAGCTAGTACAGGAAGCAAGGCATCTGTTCCTTGGCTTCTGGTTCTCCTCATTAAAGGATCCGGGGCAGCAGCCGATGGCTTCTTGTAACCTTTCCTTAAATATCAAACTGAAGTGTTGGTTGACTGAAAAAAGTGCGGCAGTCCACAGGGGACGCACATTATGTCAGTTTAGTCGCCTCTGCTTAATAGCAATCCCCTTACATGCAACATTCGCTTTATTACAACATTTTTTCAGGTGCATGTATCAGAATGTTATATTTTTCCCTACAATAAAATCGCCGCATAATTGCAACTTCTGTGTAATGTCAGTCTGCCGAGGAGTTGCGATTATGCGGATTCAACTGTACTAATGTACCCGAGGTCAGGTGGTCTAACCTGAGGAAATTCCGTATGGACGCTTACGAGATGAGGGGAAATAAAATTATAAAGCGACGGCGCTTAATTATTAATTCGAGATGCCATACTTTCCTAGAATTAATGCATGCATAGCCCGCATTTCCGAATACAGTACGCTAACCTCATATTTCAGCAGATTGTGGGTTTATCTGATCATGAAGAACCACTACCGATCAATGCATGTTTTGTTTGGCTTTGGGCAAACCAGAGCATGAAGTGAATGGCGCTTATTATTCACGCTTCCTTAACAAGCTTATCCTCTTATCGTTAAAAGTTGCGATTACAAGGATATTGCAGTTTAGCGGAATAGGTACAACAAATCCTTACGAATTCGAATTCTAAAAGACCAGTCTCTTCAAGTTAATGGGATATTCTGATAAGTACATAAATGAAGTTTCATATAATTATACAATGAGAGCCCCTGGACAAGAAGACCATAACAAGAATTCGATTTTCTCGAGTAGTCGCGCAGTTCTGCTGTGTGATTTAACCCTTCCAGGCATATGTGAGTATTAATATTTATATGAATTTTTGTTTTTCAGTTTACAATATTTCCAGAGCATGGAGTCTTAAGAACATGGATGTTTTATGTATTCTCCAGATCTCTTCATAGCAACATATTGATATCATTGGTATTATTTCACATGAACAGACACACAAATAAACGCGCTGCATTTCCTGCTATCTTGAACGACATTCGTTGGCACCTAAGTTACCCAAACCGTTTGTGGGTGAAAAATGGATTCATACTTTTCCTCTGCATGTAGTCTCAAGATTTATAAAAACTAACCCCGAGGCACCTGTAGTCTCAAGATTTATAAAAACTTCCTCCGAGGCACCTATAGTCTCAAGATTTATAAAAACTAACTCCGAGGCACCTGTAGTCTCAAGATTTATTAAAACTAACTCCGAGGCACCTGTAGTCTCAAGATTTATAAAAACTAACCCCGAGGCACCTGTAGTCTCAAGGATTTATAAAAACTAACCCCGAGGCACCTGTAGTCTCAAGATTTATAAAAACGTCCCCTGAGGCATCTGTGTTTACTTGTAGTACATACAGAAAAACAAAGGATCTGGGTAACTTGATACACCATGGAGGCTTCTAGACGTGGCCAAAAAAAAAAACAAATGCCCGAAAGGAGTTTCAAAAAAAAAAGACAAGTTCGTACAAGAACTGCCAATATTAACCCATGAAGCATCACATATTAAGTTATATCAGAGTTCTCCTGGTTCCAGTAAATTGTTTCTTTTTTTTTTTTTATTTCCTACAAGTCAGCCTGCCCACGCTGTGCTGTCTACTGAGGTGGAGTTAATACATGTGGCGTTGCCCAAAGTATCGTGATGTCGATCCTATTCCTACGTAATCCCCAAGTAATCCCGATTATGGAAAAAAAAAAATATATATAATATAATTATGCTTCTCCTGAGGTTTCCACTGTATCCGTTTTCTCATCACCAAATCCACTGAGAGAGTCTCTTACGCCAGTTGCAGCTCGACACGATCCTCCCACCCTCCCCCGAAGCCGTCGATTTCAATCTTTTGTACATTGTGGGTTGAAAGTCTTCTATTTCCTATCAAAGATAAAGCGACAGAAGGACACCTGGGATCACGACCTAGTTGTGGTTAACCTCCCTTTGCGTTCCAGGAAGTCGTGGGTGGAAGACTTATCTTCTCTGAAGGCTCTTCTTCTTCCTCAGCAGATTCTTTTGTTTCGTGTTCCAAATAGACCACAGCCGCGATAGTCCTGTCTTTACTCCAGACTCAAGGTGACAAAATAGATTCTACAGAAGACCACAGGGTTAATGGCTCTAGTTGCAATCCATCACTTAATTCTCTGGACTAGCTCAGTGGGACTCCCAGTAATGTTCTGATTTGATTTTGATCCGTTCTCCGGAACTGTGATTCCAATAAATCCGAAAGTAAGAGTAGTATCAGCCGAACAGAAGTGAGACTAATGTATCTGATCGCATCACTCAGTCGTATTCCTGGATAACAACCTTTATGATTCTAAATGATTTTTTTCAGGGATAACGTGTTTTTGTGTCCTGGTATATTATTCTTTTCGTCCTGCACGAGCCAAATCGTTTCGGCAGTCATCCTATTACTACTTTCGAACAGTGAAAAAGCAAGGGAAAAATGAGATCTACAAGAAGACGGAAAAAGCAACTGTAGTCCACGAGATCGCTTAGGGCATGAATAACGTCGTTTTCGTGCCCTCCTAGACTCTGTTCGACAACAGCTTGTGATTGCGTGCTGGGACATTGGCTTCAGCTTTGTAGCCTGATGGCTTCGCCATGCAAATGAATATACCCTGAGGACCTCATCTGATACCAACTCACTTCTATCATTATTTTTTGAGATAATGCCACTGTTTTCTATGTGTTTGGGCGCCGGGGAGATGGTTATAGGAGACTGGTCAGAGTGACGTTTTTTTTTTTTTTTTTAATTCTCCTGTGCAACAACATGAGCTTTGCATTCTGAATACATGACTAGAAATTGGTTCCCATGTTGCGGATCTGTAATGCATGCAGTTCTCATATAACAAGCTTTGACAAAACGTTTAAAAATGGGAATTTGTAGAAAGGAGTTTCCAATTCCCAGTATTTCGGTTTTTTTTCAGTCTTTGAGAATGTCTTCATCTCCGAGAGAAGGGCGTATTACGAAGCAAAATACTGGCTCGACCTGAAGTTTAGCAGCACTGAGTGGATGTAAGGTATAACAAAAGGAAGATAGTGAGCTACTCTACATACCCTCGGACAAAGTCTTAATAGATTAAGTAGTATATTTATCTCTTGGGCGGGCTCAAATTTCGAAGTCCAACTGCAACCCAGACTGACCTCAGTCGGGACAAAGTATGCTTTAATGTTTACTAATGATTGTCTTTTATCCGACAAAATATTGTGTTTTAGTCATAACCTACAGGTTAGATCACACATCATCCGGTAGACCAGTGGCTGTATATATAAATTCTCCCATTAGTTAACACGGTAACCACGGGAAACTCAAAACATTAGTATAGTGTTCACTGTAATTAACATAGTACGTTAATTAACGTGTGGATTATGCATAGTACTTAACCTTTCACTCTAAATTTTTTATGAGGGGATGGTAGAAATAATCTATGGTCATTTCAAGAAGTTCATTCAACCTCTCGCTTCGTGTAACGAAATAAAAACTATTCATACCAAGGTCACCTCTGCAATCATTTAATTGACTTAATCAAATTTTTCATCAGGGGTTAATAACCTAACTAATTACATGATCATTTCAAAGACTTAATCCAAGTGCACTTGCTCAGGACCGGAATTTCCCTGCCTGTTGTAATCAGAGAAGATACGTTATGCCTATAAACTTCCAGTATCGTTTAAGTATAGGCCTACTCTTTAGATTACTCGTGACGATACTGTTTTCCTTTGGGAGTTAGTTGATCACTAACTTTTAGTGGCTGTATGCACAATACCGTATAACTTTACGCCCTGGCGGTAACTACATTGATGTTTTGGGATTTGTCCATAGTTACCGCCAGCGCCCAAAGTTAGACAGTATTGTGCATACGGCCCCAGATCTGTGCAAGACCCTGACGAATATTATTGTACTTGTGTGTCAGCGGCGAGCGATCATCTGAAGATTGTTACATAGTCTGAACTAATCCAACGCACGTAGTCTAGCCACAGAAGCCCCCCTTTTCTAGATCTCCCATCGCTACTCCAGAATATTTCATTATCCACTCCACGGGGCGGTTGCCGGGAGATTCGATGGAGCAGAAATCATTCATTTCTTCGATCCAGCATGGCATTTTTGCTCTGAGGTTGTTTTGACCTTTTTCGACGACCCTGTCCCTCTACTTTGGAAAGAATGAATGACAAGCTTCGGAAAGGGTTTAAGACACGGCCATGGTTTCAAATTGACAGTATTTTGCGGGAGAGCAAATTGATATTCTCTTGGTTCCGCGAACTTGGCCATCTTCCCATGCTTGGGGTTAAATATTATTATTGGTGTCTTGTAAGCGGACCATGAGGAAAAGATTGTGGTAAAAGCCTTTCTTATTTCCCCTCTTCTCTGGCCTTTGTCAGGTCAGATATACCAGTCTTCCCGCAGGCTTGAGTAATGACATCCTCGTATATGGGTTCGGCAAAATAATTTCCGGGTTCTGTCCTTTGCGGGATGACGTCCATGGGTCATAGTAACAGCCAAGCTTCTGGGTGTTGCAGCCTCAGGCTGACAGTCACAAACAGGCTCACCGAAATTTTAGATCATCCAAAATTCAAAGAGAGAGAATGACACAGAGAGAGGGNGGGGGGGGGGGAAACAAACAGGAAGAAACCAGTCGATAGAAAGCAATTAAACTGTTTATGAAGATAGGTAGGGGAGGGATCAGGCAAGCCAGTGAACGAGACAATGATCTTAATACAGACGTCTCAGCTTAACCCCAACATTCGCGTAATGACAACACAGTTTTAGGTTTTGAAAAAAAAATGTTTTCATTTTAGAAAAGTCCTGTCTGGTCATCATTGGTCTTTTCAGTTGCAATTTTCCAGTTTTTAGGAGTAAGTAGAATCAACTATACAAAGGCGCCATATAGTGGCCCTTCCGGATACTGGGCATTGATTGGCACTGCACTTTAATATTTCGGCACTAGTGGCCCCTAGTGTGGATTAGGTCCAAAATCTGTGACAGAAGGATATTAAAAATTAATGTAGAAGATTCAGAACCGACCCCTTGCTGATATACATGCCAATCATGAGGCTGGTTATAATTTGTTTTCAATTTACACCAGACTTATCCTTGGACAGGAGAGAAGGGTGTCGAGCTTTCAGATGTTTGTGCTGGTACATAGACAAAGCGTTTGAGAATCATAAGATTGACAAGTCTGGGAATGTGTGTACTCTTTGCTGAAAGATTCACAGTGAACTTTTCGGCAGGTTCTGGGTAAGGCTAAGACATAGGGCGGCTAGGGCCGTTGCCAGAGAGGCTCGCGCATCTCAGTGACCTGTGAGTCTCCTGTAATATTCCGTCGTATAGCGCTCCTGCGGCATTTCCTGCCTCAAGGTTCTGTACCATCATAATTGACCAATTACAGTTGTTATGCATGTACGGTCACCAGGACATCACAAGTTCTGCTTTCCGCTTCCCCATTGTCAGAGGAATATGATTGGCTGATATGACCTCTTTCATTGGTTTTTATTCGCTGATGCATCTTTTATTATCTTCGGAAGCAAGATTTGATGACGCAATCATGCTACATGGAAGGGAGGGGAATGTCATTGTGAGGCAGGAGTGAGGTTGTATGAATGATTATGTGTGAACTGAGTTTTTTTTATTTTCTTGTGATGAATGTTTCAGATCACTTTCAATAAACCAATTCTACATAGGTCGTGCATGTACTGTATTGTCGATTTGAGGTTAGAGTCTCTCAGTAAACAAATTTGAGCCCTGCTAGACCAAGGCAAGCTACACTCGTCCTTACAAAAACGATAAAGAGGAAAAGTGAAGTGAAACAAAAATCTGCCTGAACAATATTATGTATGTTTATTTTTCTCTAGAATGCTATCATTTAGTATGCCAGGTTATAATGTATTGTACATACTTGAGCTAAATAAACTACTGTTAATGTTGAAGGTATGTTGTACCGTTAGATGGTATGGTTTAATCAACGCAGCCATGTGTGAATAGTCAAGAACCTGATATCTCTTCATTATAACGTTTTATTGTGGTTTATTGCAGAGCTGCTCAACTTGATCAGAAGGTGGACCATTCTTGTGTCTTAATTATCGTGAGAGACATAATCTAAAACCTGATTTCATGCTTCAGTTCTATGCATGACATTGAACAATAAAGCTGAGTGATTTCCAAGACCAGCAATATACATATAAACTTGTCTTGTCAACTGTCCAGCCTGAGACTTTGCATTGCTTGCCTTTCCTAGTGAACAGTTAGTAATAGTGTACAAGTAGGCAATCTATCAATGTGGAAAACTTGTTTCAAGTGGTCTCTTAGGCAATCTATCAATATGGAAAACTTGTTTCATCTGGTCTCTTAAAGGAGCAATAATAGACCTCTATTAAATTATTCCTTATGTAGGTCCATAAAATGAACTTCAGCATGTATTTGATGATAAGCCTGTCAAAATGTAGTTTAAATTTTCGGGTTTAAAAAATGCCTCAGTCCGGGAAAAAATTGGGATCAATCCATATGAAAAAAATGTCTCAATATATGGCTGTTTCTTGATTTCAATCTATGTATTTTTAGTTTATTTTGCCTACTGTTTTGATATTGCTGAAGTGCTATATTTTGGTCTTCTAGCCGGCGGTGAGTGGTATTGGTTGGTGTGCTGTGCTACTGAGTCCACTCTGCACCATCATAGGTGCCCATTCATGTTATCGGTAATGGACTTTCAGGTCTGGCAATCTCATTGTGCCACTAATCAAATTTGTCTGCAGGGGACATACGCAGCTTAGCTAAATAGACACTGAGTTCGGGGTGGGCTTAGGAGGAAGGGGAGTGAAACACGTGAGAGGATTCAGTGATTGTTGAGAAAAGGGGAAGGGAGAAGGAAGACGGTACATGGAACCATTGCCTATATACCAGAAATGGTCTGGGCGTATTTACAAATAAACTTGTTAAACTTGTAGTTGTTAAACTTGATAAATGTATTGGAAAATCAAATTTAAGTACTCATTAAATAAGTATCATACTCTGTTATTGAGTAGAACTTTCACAAACACCTAATCTTTATTATTCTGTATCAGTTTCGTATTCATGTGGATTTATTTGATAAATATACATCAAGTACATAAGCACGCATACTTTTGTCATGTACCAGAGGATTACTTACTATCGAGGTTCCATTGTGGTTAACAATCATAATTATGAAGCACCTAGACTGGGTCCAGCAGAAGAGGGGGGAGGAGGGAAGGGGGTGGGCTCGGAGTAACAAAGATGTTATTGGAAGGACACAGGTTCATCTCCCTTCTCTTCCTCCCGCTCAACATACACACTCCTTAGCTTTCTCTGCCTCATCTTTTCCACCAGACAGTAAATACAGCTATTCGTGCTTGTAATTTATTTTTGTTTCTGTGTGTGTGGAGGGATTGGGGGAGGGAGCAGAGAGACAGATGTGGTTTACAATTTGGACAAATGATTAGAAAGAAGCCCGGGGGCCGTCTGGGACTTACGAACGAAGAACTGGTGGTAATTTAATGCAAGACCATTACGTTACAAAAAACACGAGTGTTGTCATCTTTCTTTACACGTTTAATTGCTTTCCCTTGGTCCAAATTGAAGTTTTACTTCATTATCTGTCTGCTTCATTTCCTTCAGCGCATGACTCTCATAGGAAACCATAAACCGTCCAAATAGAGAATTCAGTATAATGGTTTTCATTTGGGTGGTTTCTTGGTACTCACTTCAAAATGTTAGGTAAGTTACCTTTAAGAAAAAAATCTTATCAGGGTGCAAACACCATCCCTGAATTCTAGGAGTTTGTAGTGAATACAGAAGTCCATGGCAGCCTTCATGGGATTTTGGTGGTTTTTTGGGTTTGTTGTTTTTTTTGCGCTATACAATATTATTATATACTACCATATTGTCTTTTTGTTTAAGCGTGAGTGAAGTTTTGTACACAGACACCGACAAAGCGATAGACTATGCCTTCTGTATAAAATAAATGTGACCCAGCTTACTGACAACTCCTTTGTAACGTGGAAAAACTGCGCTTCAAAGGAGCCACATTTATCCTAATGTGTTTCAGTAGACACTACTAAACACTATCTTTTCAGACAGACCTTGTAAAACATGCTTGCTTTTAAATGGAAATTACATCAAATTACATCATAGGCTAAAGTGGAGCCGACTTTGATCACATGACGGCTGATCCATGTTAGACAATCTTAGAAGTGAACAAGAGGAACACAGTATGTCTTGTTTTTCAGCCAGTGCACTAGCACGCACATAATTATTTTTTCTAACATAAGAAACATGATCCAGTGCTTGCATGCATTGCCAGCGGCAAGATGTCTTTCTCTTGTGCCAGATACTCTCCCGCCCAAAGCGTATTAAATTCCCTAAAGAAGTCAGCTTCGTGTCACCAGCGCTTCATTAAACTCAGGAAACTCTCCAAATCAAATAAGAGTTGTTGTTTTTTTTTTTAGGAAAGTTCAGCGCAGGTCAACAAGCCATTCCGTCTCAAGAGCTGTGAAGAAGAGGGATTGACGACATCACGTCATGGACCGTTCTTAATTAGTCTACTGCAACAGAGCTCCCATCCGGTTTAAGCAAAATGTAAACGCAAATAGTAGTGTGATTGCGTCATCAAATGTCACTTCTGAAAGTGAAAGATGCATCAGCCAATAAAAGCCAGTGTAACAGTATTGTGTCAACCAGTCTTAATATGCCTTTAAAAGTAGACAAGGTGAAAGCGGTAGTAATGATTCCTAGAAGTGTGGCTTGCGATGCCCGCATGACCGCGCATACATAATAACTGAGCGTGGTCTATTAGATGGTCTGTCTGCCATCGAACGGGTGAGCCATCTGGGCCCACAACAGGGAGAGGATCTATCAGGGTGGGACTGGGATTGATTTCTGAAAGGATATGAGAATATCAAGGCCTTAGCGTTCAAAAGCCCCCCACTTGAATATGTTTACTTGGCAAAAATTAAATACGGCCAAAATAAGGAAGAAAGATCGGGAAGGATGGAGGGTACGTTAACAGGACACATCGGCTCGACAAAATTCAAGAATTAACAAAGTATATCAGTGGACTTTGGCAGCTTCTTTTCTCATGTCCTTCAGTTCAACAGTCCTAGGATAATAGGTGTTCAAATATGAATTTAAACTATCCCTGTCTTATTTGTGGTCAACTAAATATTATCTGCAAACCAGGACTTCTGAGAATTTTTTTTCTCAGCGTCTGAATTGTTTCGGCTGATTTGATCGCCGGTCGCAGTCAACGCCTTGATGGTTTTCCAGGCTTTCATTTCCGGTGAATTTTGATTCGTTCCTGTGGCTAATACACTCCTCATCTATTGTGGTGTCGGTGAGTATTAGTCTCAGGCTATGTGCTGTCAGGATTACTGTCATAACAAACTTTCCACTTACTTATATCTGTTTCGTTAGCAGTATGAAAGACTAGTGTCTGGCATAGTATATTTAGATATAGATCTATGGTCGGTTTGGATGTATAAGGTCGTGTCCTCAAAAATAAATCATATTATGTACATTTTTTGTTGTTGTTTTTTTTTTTCAGAATTGTAAACCTTTTGTAATGACAAATTCGAGATTCTTTGTTGTTGTTGTTGTTGTTGTTGTTGTTGTTGTTGTTGTTGTTGTTGTTGTTGTTTGTTGAGGAAATAGTTTAGAAGCACTGCATGCAATTTTGTTACAGTTTTTTTTTTCATTTCTTAATTTTGTCTCTAAATATCCCCCTATTTTTGCGGGGAAGGCGGGCGTGAAAGACGGCGTTACAAGTCACAGCAGATGATACTTATGTCTGTACAACAAAAATATGTTTGTTGTTATTATTATTAAGGAGCGATAAAATGTCTGCTAATATTAATAGTCATTTTCATCAGACTCTAAATTCAGTACGGCTAATACAATAGATTAAGACCAATGCACACAAATAAAAAATGTGAAAAATGCATTACTTTTGTCTGAGCGAAAAAACTGTAGATTTGGGGGTAAACAAGAAATGTTCTCCCGTTAAGGAAAACTAAAAAAAATTGATCATTCAGTTTCTGTCAGACTTCAAACACTGATTTGTTGTGTAGACAAGATTGCTTTATACAATTATTTTCATATTTGGTGATAGACTGAACTTTCAATGAGCTGTCAAAGTGTCGGGGTTCAATTTGGTGAAGAGAAATAGGAACAGGACTGTTCTAAAGTAGATGCTTATTAGCACAGAAGTGACGTCCACAGTGCCAAATTTCAAGATGTTTGGAACATTCGTTTTTAAGACTCCAGTGGCAGGAGAGTCATAATACTGAAAGGGATTTCACCTCTTCTTGATTGACTGTGGGAAAGGCCGTTTGGGTTTATATACCAGTTTGAGAAAATATGCAGAAAAATCGTCTAGATTTTCTGTCGATATTTATAGACTGAGGACCCCAAAAGGGAAAACGCCATGCTCTCTCATCTGGAGAATCCTGTTGACTCTGATCGCGTGTTCTTATAAGACAGGGATTCCCGTCATTTTTTCGTTGGCTTACCCTTTGACGCCAACACAGATCCCACTCGTTCCTTCAGATTGGAAAAATTCTAGTCATAGGTAAGTTCGCAAATTGTAGGTTTATGGACCAGTGAACTCTGTGAACACAGCCACTACCTAGCACATTTCCCTGCTGTCATTCAACTATCCCAACTCTTTTGTTTTTGTCTTATGAAAAGCAGTCTGGAAAACACAAAACTTTTTGACACATCCTCAGTAGCTTGGTCCGAAGTGTTGGTGTGTTATCCAAGTTCCATTGTAATATTCTTTAGTCTTCCCAAAGCCCTGGAATTTACGAGGTGAACTAGTCTACTATCTAGACGCGTATTCCAGGATGAGAACCCGTTTTGTATGAGACGCAATAAGAATATGGTTGATGGATCTACACCGCTAAGCTCTCAATCAGAATCTGCGTATTGAAATTTGTGCAGACAGGAAGTTTGTAAAGAAGTAAAAATGGAGGAGACGTGGACGGAATAAGAATGGCAAATTGAGTGAGGAAAGACCATCAGGAGAAGACAGAGACATGAGTAGTGGAGTAGTGGCATGGAGCAGCTGTGGGCGGGGTCCTAGAAGGCCTATCGCTAGAAGCCAGTACCGACTCCTCCCCCCCTCCCCCCCNCCCTCTTCGCCCCTCTCCCTTTTCTCCTCCCCATGTAATCGTAAAGAAAAAAAAATACCTTGACAATCTCTGTGATGTTTATTCTTCATATTACCCTTATTAGATTTTACCCACAAACCTGTGACCGTATGCATACTCCGCACGAGAATTAAAATGCTGCATTAACTAGAGTAAACACTGCAGCACTGTAACTGTTCGGGAGTTTCCCGCCTTTACCGCAATGCGTTCACTAACGTAAGGATTATGTGCACGGCCACTGAACATCCCATAGACTCGAACTTATGAGCAGGTTCACGGAATTGGTGAGGTTTGTTGTATTAATAGGATGTCTTTGAGTCTTCTGAGACGGCTCCCCTTACCTTCCCCGAGCTGAAAACAAAACAGAACAAAACCAATTTATTGAAACCTTCATAGTCGTAGTCCACCCAGCACATTCTCATCACCACTGGTCATTATTACAGTCGATATCCGTTTATTATCTCAGTGCTCTTAATCACAGCGGTTTTCATTTTCGTGATGACATTGCGGGCAATTCCAGCAGAATGTCACGTTGGTTGCGCAGATTTCTAGGAAGCTGTGACTTCACAGCAATAATTTTTGGATGTTTCTAGCATGGGTTAATTCATTGTCTAAATATAAACCAAAGTTGGTTGCTGTAAAGTCAAAGCTTTTAAGAAATTAACGCAACTAAACGATATTCTGTTTGAATTTCCCCTCTCCATCTTCATAATCGCACCTGCTGTTGTTGTTTTTTTTTCTATGCTCTCTGGCAGTGGCGATTTAGCGGGGACGAGAGTATTAATTGGATTTTGTCAGCATGAAAAATGTGTTTGTAATTTACATCCCACATGTTTGCTGATTGATAGGCTGGCCCACTCGATTCAGTCTCGTGATATCTCTCGTAGCCATGGCGTTAATAAATAATGAAAACTAGAGTCCTCATAGCCCTGGTCCTCGAAAACTGCAGGCGAGCCATGCAGCAACTCAATATTATGTAGGACAGGGAAGAGATAGTCTATAATATATGGCGAGTGAGAACAGAGTTCAACTTTATTAGCAAGACTGTCTTGGAAAGTCTGGGAAAATTAACTTTTTTTTTGTTTGTTGCTTAAACACTTGATTTCCCTGCCGTGTTGTGCTGACTGTATCCTGGTCGCCATTCTGAGATCTCTCTCTCTCTCTCTCTCTCTCTCTCTCTGTCCCTCCCCTCTCCCATAAGAAAATGGCGGTCACTGAGCGCACGAACATGTGCTTAAAATGTCCATGTGCTGTCCCGTTGCATATTATATTTTGCCCATGTACCACATCTGTGGTTTGGGCTTGTTTCTAATAAACTTAAACTTGAAAAGGTTCATGGTGCTGAGTCCGGTGTTATTCCCGCTTCCATAGCCTCCATTGCTGTTGCCCAGCAACAGTGCGACGACAAAGGAAGATAAACCATGCTTAATTTTAGTTTTGTCATGAAATTAAACGGCTTACTTTACCAATTTTCTGCGATCATCATTATACTTACTTAGTAAAGCTAAGGGGTTGAGTTCATACAACGCCTATGCATTTCATTTGTTTTAGCCACCTACACTCATTAAATCGGACATGCCACCATCTCTGTCAACGGCGAGTTGCGTGGCGGTATTATTGACCTCTTTAAGAAGGTTTTAGATTAAAGAAACAATCTGCTTCGTGAGGCCTTGTGTAATTGTCATTTGTTGTTTTGAATTTGCTGAAACAAAAGTTGCGAAGCTTTCATTGAGCAGAGTTCACCGGTCAAAGGTTTGGACCACTGTTTTGTCTGACGTTAGTAGGCCAAAACCCTGTATTGCTGTTCAGGCACTGAAGGCCCAGTCGAAGAATGGCTGTTACCACTAATTATGATGAAGTGGATAATAATTCATCCACTGGATACTGAGAGGGGCGGAGATGTAATACTGATCAGTCCGTATTGATTTCAATCTGTGGGTCTCTTCTTCCTTTGCTCTACAACCTACAGTCTTCGGATTTTCTGGACGATGAGCAAATTATAGATTTGATTTATTTCGTTCGTCATTGGACATGGACAGTGCATTTGTCCGTATTTTCAGAAGTAGATTCGAGTGCAAAATACACCCTTTTCTCGAACATCTGACCTGTTACAGTAAGTGCACTGTGCACGCCTGATATACAGTATGAAAATCCCTGGCTAATTAATCAACGTGGACGCTCTCGAAAATTTCAGGTTATTGTCTGCGCTGTTTCCCAGTCGTAGTCTGAGTAATTACTTCACTTCGATCGACATAGGAATATTATTGGCTGCTTGTTCCAGGGGCCAATGATTACCTTACATTTAAGCCTTCATCATCCATACGCCTCCACATCAGTCTGGCTCAGGTTCAGGTTACAAAAGAATTTCACGTGGTTCCAAATCTAGGGCAGGAGCTAGTTCATAATTTCGAGTTTTAAAGGCGTTCCAGTTCGTCATAACACTCTGACTTTTGCCATTTCACTAGAGTATAAGGCCAAAATTCACTGGTCACTCTATTTAAAGCCATCTAAAACTGCATATGATACTTCATAATATATTATTTAGATTCATGTTTTCATGTTAAAGTCATTCCAGAGGTAAATAAAATAGTCGAATTACGAAATGAACAAACAACAACAATGAAGGAAACCAATGATTTTTTTTTTATTTTTTAAGGCATCGTGTTAAGACTGCAAAAGTTCGATATACATGTATATATATTATATAGAGAGAGTTTATAGGTTTTTACGGGTTGTTTGGATGTAATGTTCACAAAATGGAATTGATTAGCTAAATTAAGGATTTTTTATTCCTAGGAAGCTGGTTATTTCTTATTAATTTCAGTTTATTTCACTGTATAAATCAGAATTTTAGCATTTGGATAAACAGTGGTTGAAGATGCCAAATAATTTAGAATGTTTGTGCATACGCAATTATTCATTCGGTTTTCACATCTTTTGGCGTTTCCTTCGCTAGGACACCAGAAAATCTCAGTAATAGATTTCACCAGATCTGTTGTAAAATTCCTAGCCCTGATAGAGAATACGGGAGAGGGTATTAGAGCGAGACTTTCGTGATTCCGGAGGTTTCCAAGACCTAATGACTGTGTCTTCCGTGGGCGGACATTGTTGTACGCTTATTCAGACAGTGAGGCAAGTAACTAGAAATGGTTTTCAGTAGTCTTAGATTTTAAGTTGCGAAATTTTGTTATATAATCTTGATGAACTCACATGTTTGAGAGTGGTTCAGGAATTGTTCTTCGTTGGAGTAATCTGAGATATAAAGGGGAAAATATCCAGGTCGGGTGACTCCAGTTGATATCGTGTCCATATCACAGTATCTTAAGATTAATCTTTGACTCCCGACATTACTAATTAATACATGTTTCAGAACTTACTATGTTACAGTAATTTAAGATGCAAAAGTGGAAATAATCAAGACAGGCCACACTATTTGATACCATCTTGGCACACAGCCATCCTACGGTTATCTATCCGTATGTTTTTGTACTTCGGCTTTGTTTATTCTCATTGGAGCTGTTGCCCTGTTTGGCGGTAAATGCGATCTAATGTCTGGAATAGAGTAATTTTAGGCATTTGGAAAGTCATATGATTTCTGTGACGTCAAACTTTTATAATATAGTTTAAGCTTCGGGATTAGCCCAATTACGCCCTTTACGACTCACGAAATCGAGCAGAGAAATCAGAAAAGATCTGAACAAGTTTAATAATGATGACGTAGCATTTCATCCTCTCTATATTCATGGTCGAATTATTTTTCAGTTGTTATCGGTCATTGTTGACCTAAAAAGAGATATAATTCTAGCTGAGCCATAATTACGATATACGATCTCTGTTAATACGAGCGTCATGCTATGAAACACAATTCTCAAGAAACATGATATCAGAGGCAGTGACCATCATATGTACTGACCCAGAAGTTTACGTGTTTAGAGACACCAGATACTTCCCTTGGGCAGCTTATTCTATTTAAATGGCGATCAGTCCATTTTATCGAATACAAGATTAACACCCCATTTTACAAATGGGCAGGCAGGCAACATAACAGCGGCGAAAGAATACCTAGCGCACCGAAAGGCATCATAGACGAATGCATTAGACTCCGTGAAAAAGTTGGACGACTGGCAAATCGGGCGGATTGAAAAGATCTATCGGAGATTGTATTTCGTTGCTATACACATTCTTTTTTTAAAGATAGGGTAAAAAAAATAGGGTAAAAAAAATAAAGAGGACTGATGTGTATAGTTACCTTTTGTGTATTTTTCTATGAATTTAGGTGAAAACCGCACGTTTTTACGTTACGTAGTTCAAAAGAAATCTGTGACACAAATTTGGCTGAAGCGTTTTATTAATATAGATTTGTGTGACGGGGGATAGGAGGGGAGGGAGAAGAGGGTGGCAGGAAGAGAGTATACAAGTGACGGTATTGTAACAAGGAGGATTGGTTAGATGAACAGACATGGAGCTCAGAGGTTTACAAGCTGCAATAGCTTTAATGATAATATTATGACGTGGGAGCTGTAAACCATGTTTCAGAAGAGCAAAGGGTTACTATATAAAGCAGTAAGCCTGATGTGTCAGTAAACTTATACTATACGGCTGACCTCGACATTGTATAATAGGACCCGGATAGAAAGTTTGCCCTTGGTGCATAAGTAGACTTAGTATTGAGGCATACACAATGACAATGACAATGACAAAAAGATTTAATGCAGACTTTAAAAGTATATGCATCACAAACATTGAAAATTATAACATGGTGGAGCATTAAATACAATGTCGCGCTCCACTCATTAAGAAATGATAGAATATAATGAATTTGTGCATGTGAAATTCATACGTAAGAATAACGTATACTTATTAAATGAGTACTTAATATCGAGCTCCCACTGTATAAAGCTAAACCGCAACGCCCCAGACCTAGCCATTCGAAGAGTGTTTCCGTACTCAACAAGAGTAGCTTGAGTAAATTATTTTCAAGTCATCAACAGCAACGACAGGATACCTGAGATGCAGACCGACCTAACCCACACAGATTCACTTTCGAGAAAATCGCATTTAAAGTTTTGTGCTCTTCAGAATTTTCAAGAACCGTGAGTTAGACCGGTCTGCTTCTCAGGAATCCATTTGTCGTAGAGCTTCCATTGTAAAAAAAATATCAATGAACGATGTCTCCCTCTTCCTCCCCCCCCCCCCCCCCCCCCCNCAACCCAGCCCGCATGCAGAAAATTTCATATTTGTTTTTCAATTTTGTGCATTAGACCGGTTTTTTTCTAAGGTATCCGTTAAAACATTACCTCACGACAGCGAACTCCACATGCATGAAGTGGCAAAGCTGTGCAGCCTTATGGTAGAGACAGCAGCACCTATTGCTCAGCGCAATCCCGCAATGAATGTCTCGGGCTAAACTCGGCTGGGATCAGTCCATCAGATAAAAACGCTGATGAGAATTCCCTATTCCTAACACCTGTATGTTTCATCTGCACCTGTTCGTAGGTCCCCACAGTGAGATATGCCACCAAATACCCGGATGTTTGAGGACTTGTGCATTAATGGTGGGATCTCCAAACATCATAAGAATTACATAAAACTCTGCATGTTAAACCAATTCAGCACCAGTGCACTAATATACCTCTTACTTTAGTTAGAGATCCCATCATTAATTGTGTAAGCTCTCAAATATTTTTTTCAACAGAGAATGAGAAACCTACAGTGATGTCTTCTTTGGTCTTCTAGCAAAAGTTATGTTAACTTATTCACTCACTCTTGTAGAGTGGTGAAGGACAGAGTGGTCTCATCAGTTTTGTTCTTCCTATTATTCCTCTGTCAATAAAGCGAGCGATCCAGTGTTATCAGTACGAGGTCTATTTCATAAATAAGTCTCCATTGTGTTGCAGCAGGTTACCTCCACACACCACTAATGGTATTGGTTCCTATGCTGGCCGAATAGCTTTTGAGATTCAAATAACCTCCGCACAATAGCGTCGTTCTTGAATAAAATCTCAGCTCTTCGTAAATGCAGGAATCTTATTTACGAAATGGACTCCGTGTTTGCCAGCCATGTTAAAGCACGCTCTCCTCACATTCTCATTGGTAGATCCTTGTAACTTAGGATTACAGAGGCCATGGGCAAGAGAAGAACTAACTGGACGTCGACAGAAAGAGCAGTTAAACAGATTGTCTGATCTCACAATCATTAAAGGCCCGACAGGGATTTAAAAGGAGAGGAGATGCATGATGGGAAATTTCTTTCTTTTGAATTGAGTGGCATCCTTCACATTCCACCCAACCCTCCCTGGAGCGCTGTTTGTTTTTTTCCGAATTTCACAGGTAAAACATGCCATACTGCGTAGTAATTTTCAGATCGTTTATTTACTTACCCTGCGAATGCTACGATAAGGAAACATGATCTAAAATCGTCTAGATCTAGTATTTGAATTATGAAAGCAAATCCACATGAGTCGAGGCAGTGTTCCCGGCCAGTGTAAGCACGACTGTAACGTTAGAATGATGTGGCTGAAGACAGTGACGTGGATTGTGGGAAGGGCCGTGGATAAGCAAAATGATCGTTATCTTAACAGTACTCGACGGATGGCTGCCGACGTAGTTAGCTCGCTTACTGTTGTTGTTTTTTTTTCTTTTCGGTAGACTTTCGTTCGATGTTTATTTTTATTTTAAATGAAAGGCTATTTTATTTTATATTTTCATGATGTTATTTTTTTTTTATTAGTTCATCGCAAAATTCTGTCCATTTATAAAATTTATATAAACTGTTGCAACAACTGCTCGTAGGACATTGAGGGAGTCACGTAGCTGAAAGATGGATTTGGGGTAAAAGGGAAGACCGCGATCATGTATGGGCCCAGACATTTCAGTTTGTTTGAAACAGTGGGAAAGGAGAGGGGGGTGGGTGAGGGTAGGGTAAAATCAGGAAAAAGAAGAAATCGTTGTGAGTGTTCTTTAACAGTATGTAAGGACCCAATATCTTAACAAACTTCGCTTCTAACCGTAACTCAACTCATTAGATCAATCAACGCACATCTTGGGAGAGATCTTAGAAAACAGTATACCAGATGGAAATTCTGTACTTGTAAATTAATGAGACGATCTGTGAGGGTATCACAATTTGTTTTTCAAACAGGGCATAAACGCGTATGTAACGGAACGCAGTTTAGTTTCGATATCAGTTACCATTATTTAGCAGTGATTGGATTAATCATTCTTTTTGACAGTACCACCCTTACTATCCCCGCCCGTTTGTCCGTTCCTTATAGGGAGGGGAGGAGAGAAGGGAGGAATTAATATGATATTTAGGCCTAGTGGAATGGGATGAAGATGTTTCCCAAGCTTTTCAAAATTTCATTTACTTTTTTTCGTTTCGCCTTATCGAGATATCGATTGTTAGCCCACAAACTATCGATATTTTTCTGCGACACAACGCCCACACCTAGAAACCTCACGTAACGTTCGATTCCTTTCCATCATACGAACATTTAGTTTGTTAAACGTTTTACAAACTCCACTCGACTTTCCCTCCGATTCAGTTGTGTGTGTGTGTGTGTGTGTGTGTGTGTGTGTGTGTGTGTGTGTGTGTGTGTGTTCCTTGACTGATGTTTCCTTGCTCCTGGGGGCTTTCTTGCTTGTTACTGTTTAATATTCCTTGCGACTAGTTGTCCGTGAATCGATCTGACAGCTTCAGCCGAGATAACTCAGAACCTCATTTGGCCAAAATACCAGTTAACACCCCTGTCTGAAGTATGATAAAGGCAGATTTGAGTCGGACTCTCATGTCATAAAAGAGCACGTAGACACAGAACAGCCCGTGAAGAGGCGCTTACATTGGAC
Organism: Ellobium chinense; assembly: GCA_033807755.1. Lineage (NCBI taxonomy): Eukaryota > Metazoa > Mollusca > Gastropoda > Ellobiida > Ellobiidae > Ellobium > Ellobium chinense. Next base: position 1,482,962 of record JAWQUT010000109.1, read on the forward strand.
GTTTTTATGGTCCATTCCTTGGAGAAAATGATGTGTGAGGCAAGCAAAACTCGCGATATTCGTATATAAATTGAGATCTCCTAATTTGTGTCATAACGAGATGCCACTACGGTGTCACTTGGATGAAATACCCCAATAAAAAGCACCCTGACTCTGACCGAAATTCCGGTATTGATGTTTTGGGGCTGCCAGTATTGTTGCGCATATTCTTTCAAAACCCCAGACCTCTAATTCTAGTAATTCCTTGTTCGACAACTAACAGAATTATTACGTATGTATTGCACCCATTATGACACATATTGCGATACTGTGCTTTTAAATACTAGTACAAAATGTTCGTTATGAGGAATTCAGCCAATGTTTTTTAACCCTGGCATGAGTCAAAGTCGGAGGTTTGCACCAAGCAATGTCAACGACAAAATCCGAGGAAAGTCTGCATCTGGACTGTAACTTAGTGAGTTCAAACCCAAAGGACTAAGCTCTGTTATCGTCGCTGTCCTAACAAAGTGACAGAAATGGCCATTTTGGGAGTACTGAGTTATTTACACCATGTGTAGCCTTGCCATGACTACTTCGTTTTGTATACACAATTTTGCAAAATTCTACTTAGTTTTTTAATTAGAGCGATTGTGATTTTGACGAACACCAGAAACTGATCAGATTTTGGTCTGGCGTAGTGAAAACGCTAGCTGAAAACTAGCAAGATCAATCTCCGCCAAGCGATGTTATGTATTTACACCGCATTCACAAAAAGAGTTTACTTCCAAAGAATCGTTTTGTTAGATGTAAGTGTACAAAAATGAACAGCGTTTTGTTTCTTCCGTGAAATTTAGATTTTTTTTAATTTTTTTTTTTTTTTNGGGGGGGGGGGGGTCAACAGGATATTACATCCAAGCGACGATTTCAGGAGAGACATTTGGCAAGTATCATCTTCATCTTTAGTATAACCCATGGGGCACTTTCTTCGCACTTAGCCTGTCTGAAGTAAATTTCAATAGATGGACAAATTCCATTAGATTATTGTACGAGGGACGGTGCGATAGTCATAATTTGTGGCATCATTTCACCTTTCAAGGGTATTATCCAGATTCTTCATAGCACTCAAAATATCAACTGCCATCTAGCGCAGTACATTGCTGCCCTTAATGTTACACACACAGAGAGCTCAAGCAGCCGCTGAAAAGGGCTACACTGAAGAAGCTGTCTCGTCGGTTCAATCTAACAGCTGTGCAAATCATCGCTGTTTTTCCTGAAAACAATGAAAAAAAATAACATCCAGACAGGAGCAAACGGCACGTTCTGTCCGGGGTCTGTAATGCGGCTGCATTAAGCCTGGACTTCGCTCAGAAAAGAGGCTCGTCCTCACTTTGATCTCGTGCAAGGGTGCCACTCCTAGTGGGTTTACACTAAATCTAGTGATATTGAATTTTCCTCGTGATCTGGTAAAAGAAATGCAGAAAGAAATAAAAAAGGAAAATCTAATGAAATGTTGAGGGTGAAAAAATAATGTTTTACTAATTTATTTTGGCACTTTGGCCCACTATTTATAAGACTGAATACTGATTTGTATAAATAAAGAAAACAACGAACAACAATTAATAAACTTACTAAATTATGCCCTAAACTCACCCTAACCATTACTCTGAGCACAAATAAGCAACCTTTTACGCACTCTCTCGCTCTACATCCAGATAACCGAAAACAAAGATATAGATAGCTATAGGTATATGTCGATCAATGCTACTATGTGCAGCAATTTTGCTGTCTTTTCTTGCCTTCTTTGGTGTTTGCTCATTTATTATTTCTAGTAATTTTCTGCCCTTATAATAAATGCAATATGCATTAAATAACCTATATTAAAGTATCAGATACACTTTCGGAGGGCCTAAAAAAGTATGTAGCGTATTTTGTTTAAACTCGTCCTTAAAATTCTAGTGAAATGGCAAAAATGAGAATGGCAGCAGCTCTGGTCTCTCCCGGCCTCTGGCGGTCTCTGACTTTCGAAGGTGTCTACTTCCATTAGTAATATACCGGAGGTTTCACAGGGACAGTGAGTAAAGTCTAGAGTACCCAGATTAAGTCCACGCACGTCCAGTCGGCTCTGCTTAATAGCAGTCCACTACATCGCAACCTCCGTTTAATCGCAAAAACTTCAGATGTCCGACTGGTGCATCTCCTGTTAAACATTGCGTTTGCTTTTAATCATACCTCCTTTTTTTTTTACTTTTTGCCTGAGAGTTGGAAGTCATACAAATTTAGATACACTCTCCTCGAACGTGCCTGTTAGGATGATGTTATAGATTGAGAACTTTTTGCGTCTGAATCGATACTTGAAATGTAGAGCACGAATGTGGGGGTTACAATCAGTGACAGTTTTTTGGGGGTTTTTTCATATTGTTCTTACTAGAAATGAACATCACAGCCTCGAATTTCAGCGGACCAGCCCATTGTTTTTTAAATTTTGTGAGAGGTTTGGGTCCCTAAATGGAATCACAACTAAACAGCTGACAAACTGTGGCTGGCTGGATGTTATGCTTGTTTGTGGCTGGCTGGGTGTGTCCCCAGTGGAAATTTACACCGCTCAATGAAGGAGTTTCAAATTTGGCAAGTCATCCGCCATCGGTGAGGAAGTATCTATGATAGACGAAATTGTTCGCCTCAGGGGTCCCTTGGGGCCTCAGAAAATTGTGCGAGGTTCTTTTGTGCATTGAACTAAAGACTACAGATTAAACGAGGATAGTCAGACCAACACTATGTAATTTAGGCAAAATTCCAAGGCGCTCCCATCAAATTTTATATAATAATAATAATAGTATTGCGGATTACAAGTCTCGTATCCAGGCTAATGCTTGCTCACGCGACTTCACATTATTATTACCCCAGCAAGTCAGATCATTCTAAGACGTTTTCAACTCACCAGGGAATATACAGTGCCGTTGCTATTTACAGGCGCTGATCACTGGCGTTCTGACAATAATTTTCACTGCCTATAGCCAGGTACTCAGTTTACAGACGGGTGGACTGAGGAAAATGTGAGTGAAATACTTTCTTAACTCACTGACAACACGACTTTTTACACGACGTGTTATATGAAAAAAAGCATGGACATTGTGATTACTGTTTGGGATCCTGTCAAATTCAATGCGGTGTTGTGTGCTAAGACGCAGCCTTCGAAATCGATCATTTCTGTCATCAGAAGTGACCTAATCTAATTCTACACAAAATTATACCAAAATTAGCATTCCGCTTGAACTGTAGAATACGACTACATACATAATCAAAATGTCCATGTCGACATGATCCTTGTTGTAGGAGTATTTTGAGCTACCGGGTTTTTTTCTGTGTTTCTGTCAGGGGCGAAGACTGGCCTGGGTAATCATAGTCGGAAATGTATGGTGCAGTGAATATGCGAGAGGCTTAGGCCTTAATAAAAGTAAAAAAAATCACGCTTGGTTTTAAAAAGCCAACCTGGCATTCCGATACAAATTCACACTTTTCTTCGTCGAACTGGACTTCATCTGGCCTAAAATGTTTCTTTAATTGACCTACATTCAAAGTGAACGCCTGATTATCCCCCAATGAAATCTTGGCTTTCTCTCACTTTTAGGTCAGGTCAAGCCACATTAATTTCGCTCTAGAGATGCCTTCTGGTTCCCATAGTATTTATAATAATCACTGATTTTGGACTTTCCATTCGAGCGTTCCTTTGGGGTGGGTCAGGTTCAGAATTGTGGACAAAAAGAGAATGGTCCCTGCAATGAACAAACATAATATTATTTTCAACCATGATCTAATGTAACCGAGGGACTCGGTTGGGGCAAGACAATCTGGTCGGATAATGAGTAATTATTTGATTATTCTGACCCTACGCATCGGGTTATTGACCTGTGCGAAATTTATAAATGATTGTTTTGAGATTCCACGTCCATTTTATAGATGGACCTTTCCACGGACCATGTCTCGTAAGTCACAGTGCTTTGTGGTTTGTTCTTTGGCGTTGTTGTTGTTGTTGTTGTTGTTGTTGTTGTTGTTGTTGTTGTTGTTGTTGTTTTAGTTTTAATGTCAGTTATTTACATCTCTCTCTCCCTGTCTTTTTTCTTGTTTTAACCGATCACACGAGGAGCGCATGTCAAGTCGCAAGTTAAATTTCGCGGCAAGTGAAGACAATTTTAGCTTGACGGGTAGGTGACGTAACATGGCAGCTTTACTTTGTTGTAAGTTATGTAAAATGGTAGCTTTGGTTTCACGATGAGTGATGGCCATGGTAGCTTTACTTTGACCGTAGGAATGAGACATAGTGCTTTGACGGTAAGTAATAGAACATGATGGCTTTACTTTTACGGAAATAGTGAACATGGTAGCTTTACTCAGACGGTAAATAATGGAGAATAGTAGCTTTTCTCTGACAGTGGTAGTATAGTAGCTTTACTTCGATGGAGAAAAATAGAACATAGAAGTTGTACGTTGACCGTAAGTAATGGAATACGGTAGCTTTAATGTGACGTTAGGTAGTGAACATGACAGTTTTACTTTGTCGGTAAGTAATGGAGCATGTTAGCCTTACTTTGACGGAAAGTAATGGAACATAGTACTAGCTTCATTTTGACGGCAAATAATGAAACGTAATGGCTTTACTTTTTTTTCTTTATGCATGGTAGCTTAAGTTTCACGATAAGCGAAGAAACACTGAAGCTTCATTTCGACGGTAAATGATGAAACATCATAACTTTAGTTTGACCATTCCTGGCAGAATGACTATGGAACCGCCCTGTTGCAAGCTCATTTCCTCCATACAAGCGCTAGTGTTGGGCCTGATGTGGTTGTTGACAAGCAAGCTGTCCGGCCAATAATTGTTCGCATGGATTAATATTTGGGTGATGAAAGGACGTCAGGCGTTAGAACATGAGCATCAGATGTATTGCTATAATGAGGACATGTTCACACATTGCCCGGAGCCACAATTTAATCTGTGACGTACAGATCGGCAGATGGCCAGAGCTGGCTGGTTTAGCTGGGGTCTTGCTGTGTATTTTGTTTTGTGTTGTTGTTGTTTTTAATGATGTTATCATTGTCATCGTTGTCGCCGTTGTTGTTGTTGTTGGTTATTGTCGTCGTTGTTGTGATTGCTGCTGCGGTTGTTGATGATGGTAATAGTCGTTGTTGTTGTTGTTGTTGTTATTGTTGCTGTTGTCGTTGTTGTTGTTGTTGGTTATTGTCGTCGTTGTTGTGATTGCTGCTGCGGTTGTTTGATGATGGTGATAGTCGTTGTATTGTTGTTGTTGTTGTTATTGTTGTTGTTGTTGTTGTTTGTAAGCGTGTAACTATCAATTCTTTCCCGGATCTAGCCAATTTCAGTTGTTAGAATAATGTATTTTCAAAATAAAATTTATATGCCGATCGGCAAAACAACCTGGTTGGGTTATTAAAGTAGTTGTTGTTTTTTTTTTGTTCTTATTTTTCTTTTGTAATTGTATGTTATAAATTCTTTCAAGCATTCATTAAATCATGCAATTTAAATTCTCAAGACAACTCTCCAACGGAAAAACTCATTATAAATCGGCAGATAGCTTCGTCTGGCTTATCAGTCTGAGGGTCAGTGTTTTTCCAAACTGTACCCAGCTACTCTTGGCTACCATCTGTGCTGTATCAGTTTCCAGAATATCCCGAAAACAGAAAGATTATTGAACATTAATAACCCATGTATGTTGGCATGCTGTTGTTTATGGTTCACAAGAGCGAACACAGGAATAGACAGACAGCAAATTCGTGGAAAACTCCAGTAACTAAAAGGGCGGTAAATGAGGTATTTCACAAACTACAGTATTGACATAGAATTCAGCTTTTGGAATCGGCCAGCTAGGACAAAAACAGTCCCGTTGTTGTCAGGGCCTCAGAATAAGATTCGCAAGCGTGAATGCTTGTAATTATTGTTAAACAAACGATGTGATTGGAAAACAGAGCTGCAAAGTAAATACAAAATGGGCTAAATTTAACCATGTAGAGGACTCGGTTAATAAGTGATGTGGGTTAGCCATAAAAGTGTTATGTTTGTTTTTTTTTGCAACCTTTCTCGGAAAGGTCATCTATTCCCTTACATCAAAAGAAAACAGAGACGCAACACTCAAGTATGTTTTCCTTCCACCGAGATCCTTCATCGATGTACTTCTCAGCAATATGAACAGTGTTTCGAAGTTCGCCAAGCAGCTCATTTTACATAATACAACGTCAAGGTTGTTCTTTAAAGTTCCAACGTTACGTTCCATCGATAATCTCCTGAGTACGTCGTCCGTTGTGAGAAATTGCGCATTAAAGATGGGAACTGTCGTTATCAGAATTACAGTAACTTTACATTTTGAATCATACTGCACTGCAGCAACCAGCAATGCCTTTGTTGTGAATTTCATTTGTAATATTGTGTTTTTATAATGTATATTATTCTCTTTCTCTCTCTCTCTTTCTCTCTCTCTCTCTCTCTCTCTCTCTGTGTGTGTGGGTGTGTGTGCGCGTGTGTGGGTGTGTGTGTGCGCGTGTGTGGGTGGGTGTGTGTGTGTGTGTGTGTGTGTGTGTGTGTGTGTGTGTGTGTGTGTGTGTGTG
>JAWQUT010000109.1:1514296-1531758 GCA_033807755.1 Ellobium chinense
TCATCTCCGTCCTCATCCCCCCTCCATTGTGTCCCGTTCCTCTCTTTCATATCAACACGTTACTTTTTTAGAAAAAAATAAACATTTCGCCTTGGACATTCAGTTTCATCCTGAAAGATACGTATTCATATTTATAGCAGTCAGTCATAATTAGACTTAAGTTGCATTTTGACAAAATCTAGGGGTAGTGTGATATAAAAAGTGTATTTGTGTGTACATTAATAGAATGAAAAGAGTTTTGACCCGGCATTATTTTGGCCCGAGATTTAGTCGTTTATAGTAGCCGGTGACCTCCATGCAGTGGAAACTGCTATGATAAAATCGTATTTGAAGAAATTTTACTGTCATAGGAGTAACCTATTCTACTTCACAAAACTTCAGAGCTACCCACCTTCCAGCCATGAAATCCTTTTGTGTGTGTGTTTGTGTGTGTGTGTGTGTGTGTGTGTGTGTGTGTGTGTGTGTGTGAGTGTGAGAGAGAGAGAGAGAGTACACACAAAAATGACGTTACTCTTGATTTCTGCAACCAGTTAAATACAACAACTGATACCGAATGGCCTTTTTCATTTTCAGAGCCTGGTGTTTCAGTTCCCATTTTAGTGACATAAGCCTCAATTTGATTGGTTGTAAGACATGTATTATTCATTCTTGGGAGTGCTCATAAACATGGATAGACGAAACATCAGTTCCTAAGCGGAGAATTCGCCGGGAGATAGTATCGGATAGCAAAGATCAACTGGGCTCTTCTAGAAGCGATTTGAGATGGAGTGCACGCCCATATGCATATTTTATGATTCTCCAAATGGCAGGGACAGACACAATTGCCTTAGATGATTTGATCATGCTCAGTGTAGGAACACATAAAGGAAATTGTCTGGATCACGGAGCCAGCAGTTTTGTTATTTTATCTGCTGTCTATAACTCTGAATCTTCCTTCAGTCGTGTAGACTACTTTCTTCTGCTGATAATTTCTGGAACCTTCTTCAATTGTTTAGCCATGTTTCTGCCAAATAACTTGGATCTCTTCCCTCAACTGTATAGCCTATTTTCTGCTTAAAATTTGGATCTTCCTCCAATCGTATAACCTGTATTTTCCTTATACATTTGTTTTATGCCCTTTTTGGTATAAATTCATTTATGCTACGAGTTGATTAACCACTCTCATCAACCAGCGGTCCCCCTGGATTACGCACTGGAGGTTTGCATGCAAATGGTCGTGACCCAGGATGGCTTTGGACCACCCCAAATTTGAAGTTATTGGGTGTCAGATATTCAACAAGGATGTTTGGCATCTATCAGAAATATATAAAGTAGTGTAAATTGGCTACTTATTACAGTATTGTACTTGGAAAAATAATGACAGTTAATAATATTCTCATATGAAATAATCTTTATTGATAATGACTTGATAAACTGTCAGTGCATTGATGACAGTTAAATGCCATATTGAATAAACTGTCATTTCATAAGAAGTGGCCTTGTCAACCATTTCTTTTAATGGTGTAGCCTATTTCCTGTCTATAGATATGAATCTTTCCTCAATCATATAACCTATTTTCAGCCCATAAATTTGGATCTTCCCGTTAGTATCCCTACTTCCTTACAGTTCTGATCAAATCGTGCCCAAGAACGGGTTTATTCTGCGAGGTGAACATCCCGTTTTGCTGCAGCTGATTACAAAAAGGCAATACATAAAATGTATTTAAGATATTTCAGGGACTGAACGCACACACTACTCAAACTAGTAGACCTACTTGGTTATGGGCCTTGATTTGATTCTGCGCTATGTCCATCTTTGACTTTGGCTTTATCCCGAATAAGAAAACTGCCCTCTGATACATACATGATAGATTTACGTATGTGTTCACAATAACGGTTTTAAATGAGAAAGTTCTTCGTGGGACACCATGCACTTTCTCTCTAAACAACCGAGCTAGAAACAAAGCTCCATGAATGAGTGACTGTTACTTGCATTTGTTTTCAAATACCACATCATCGCACGCCGGACAACTCTATACATGCACAGTTTCTCACTACAGAACCCAGCGAAAAGTCATTCTCCTACATGTCCTTGTTATTTTCGGCTTGTGGATTCCTCTTGTCTTCTCTTTTTCCAGACGATTAAAAATGCAAGGACGAGTCTTGGAAATTAGCCGGAAAGCAACCTAAACAATGCGGGCTAAAAGTTTTATGTCTCAGGAAATCAATCAACTGAAGAAGCGGCAGCCAGTTGTTTGGCCAGGAAATAAATCTCTACACCGCGTATTACCAATCTGTCTGTATAAACTGCTTCTCAGGAACATATCATGTTAAATAAACGTTTAACTTCTTGCTATGGTGTATAGCTAGTGATATCATTTCCGGTACTCACGTAAGATCCGTCTTTCTTTCTTTCTTTCTTTCTTTCTTTCTTTCTTTCTTTCTTTCTTTCTTTCTTCCTTTCTTCCTTTCTTCCTTTCTTTCTTGACAGAAAAAGTATACTGTGATGGCATCTTAGCTGAATCACTTCACTCCAGCTGAATAACAAAATGCAATGATGTTCATATATATGACAAGACCATCTCTCTGATCTTCGAAAAGATGACATATTGTGCGGGTTTTGTTCTAATTTTTTAATGCATTCCAGTCTCATTCTTATAGGCCTACATTCACAAAAGGAATAGGCCTACATTCACAAAAGGAATAACTAGATCTATACCAGATAATAGAAGCAAGATTGCCATCAGACAAGCGAGATTCAAATATCGACCAGTGTCACTGTTTAAGATATCTGATCGACTTTTCGACTTAAAACATGAGCTTTTAGTGGCTGTTTGGGATTTCTTTTAATGTACTGTTGTCAAGCTAGACGAAATTGTCTTAGCCATCGCAGGCATACATACGAAAAATGATTGCTTGAATATCTCATTCCCAACTCCCTCAATAGCAAACAGATTATCATGCAGTTCATATCCGTTCTAGACACAAAGTTTTATCTGATGTTCAGATTGTTTGTTACTCCATCAAGGAATGTTGATACGGGTGCACACTGGACTGACATTATCGGCTTGGCATTTCTAGGTTTAAACTACAACTCATGATGGATGTTTGTCTCGTGAACTCTTGGGAAAATATGTGTAATGTTCCGTAGTCCAATTCAAAATTGATGGCAGTGTCGTTAGAAACTGCAGAAAATGTTCACGGTATGTTTGCTTTCAATTTAATGAGCAAAAACTGGGGTGTTGTTTTGTTTTTTTCAACATTTATTAATGGTGTAACGATAAATTTGTCGAACGTTTTCGTTCAGCCATTCAGAAGATTCATTTCCCAGTCTTAATGAGTCTTAATAGAGCCATGAGTTTTGATTCGAACGACAAGTAAGGAGATGTTTGTCAATCAGTTTCATTTCTTTGGCGGCTTAATGATCAGAACCTCAATCCGAAACAGGAAGTGTGCTTCCGATCCAACTTTTAAAAGTCATTGTTACAAAATGGCGTATCTTGAGAGACATTTTCATTGCTGCGATTGACAGTTATAGCAAGTAAAAATCACTAATGTAATTCATCTTTCGAAACTGAATGTGGCTAAGGAAATCGGTGCCTGACATAATAATCATATTAAATTCTCTACCTATTTTCATATCTGACAGAAGTTCGGTCATGGAACCTGTGGCCTTACTTATTTCATGACAAGGTTCCCTCAAATATGATATGATAATATGATGTTTTCCCTCGACAGCCAACATTAACCAAGAAACTTTCACAAGAACACACAGCTGGAACGCATTTAAATTACAAATACGCGCGCGCAAACACACACACATTCACACATACACTCACCCACACACACACACACACACACACACACACACACACACACACACACACACACACATAATATTTCTGTCACGCATAGATACAGTTTTCGCATCCTACGGCGGTTATATATTCTGGATGGTTTGTTGCATGAATAAGTTTACAATCCGTGGCTGAAGAGATGAGAGTTCCGAGATTTTGAAAATGTTAAAGATGTGGATAAATGTAAACATGTTTATTGCAAAATCACAAGCACAGCAGGTTGTTGTCTCTTTCCGTCAATTTTCCTCTCCACCCACTCACACCGGTTATCATTTTCAATAATCAGCCTGTCAGATGCCATTCGCCAAAATACATTTCTTGGTTTAACTTGGACAAAGATAACTGCTCCTTCCTCCCTCTCTCCTTCCTCCCTCTCTCCTTCCTCCCCTCCCTCTCCTGTGCCCACCTTAAACTCCGAATCTGGTTTTTGCTTCCTTTCCCAAGCCCGATCCAGGCACATAATATCATCACATTATATGATTTGTTAGCCAGAAGCTGGTCTGTAACAACATACCCATTCCAGCCCTCCCCTTCTTTTCCTTTCCTCCCCCACGCCCCAAGCCATCTTCAAACTGGCAACTCTTTTGATAATTATAATTATTGTTTCTGATGTAACTTAAGCGGGTTTTTTTTTCTTTCATTTAGTTTTTCGTTCCCATCATTTGTCTGCCTCTTCTCTGGTTTTTGGTGGTTTTTTTTTTTTCGTTTTTGAAACATTCTGGTTATCTCAAACGTCCGCCATTTTCTGATCACAGGCCAAGGGTAGCAACTTGTTAATATGCCCCCCTCTTTTTTTTTTTCGTCTTTTTTTTTTTCAAAAATAATGAAGATGGAAGAAGGACGAACTTGTGTAATTTATAAATACATCTGGAAATAAGAAACCTCTAGCCCCCCATCTCCCCCCNCCCCCCCCCCAAAGCATATGCTTCAAATCGCAGCAGCCAGGTAGATTCCCTGGTTTACTCTGGTTTCACTGGGACTTCATCATTTACATGCCCGGATGTAAGACATCCAGTGTTTCGAACTAGTCAGTCAACCATATTGCTCAATATTTTTCGGTTTGGGTTGGATTCCCTCCTACATCCTGGTTCATGCATGCACTGTTATCGCTCACCCACTGACAGCCGCTCCGCGTCCCGTATAACGGTACTAGCGTTATGTAACAAATATTGGCATTAATATTTCATTTCAGTCCTATTATTTTCGAAATGTATGTGGCCTCAATTTTTGTCTCTTTCTTAACTTATTTGTATGTTTGCGCTACTCTGATGTAGATGCTCAGCAGAGCTAAACGATTGTTATAGTTATTAATACTGTTATTGTTATTGGTATACACTTACAGTCACTTACAGTCGCCACGAGTCACGAAACCTGCCCCGTTTATACTCTCTTTCCAATTTTGTTGGTTATTTTTGGGGGGAGAGGGTTTTTGCATACGTCAAACGATGTTGGGATTTTGTTTTCAATGACGTTACAAACCGAACGCACAAAACACACTGTTTCCGCCTGTATTGGTTTCCTAATTTTTTTTGGATGAAATATGGAAGTTATGTTGCGTGATAAGATGCCAAGAATTCAGTGTGTTTCCTAGCTGTGTGTGAGAGGTTAACGTTTGTCTTTTTTGGATTTCCTGTGTAAATAGCCTGTTCAATCCAATACGGGCTCTGAATTCAGAACTCCGCTTTACAAGCTCTCTAAACCATATTATCACGGCCGAATTACCTCCCTGTTATCGTGTTTTCGTGAATAAATCCAGATTGAATTTTCCAACACAGATGACTGTCATAGCGGTTCATTAACTTGGAGGCCCGGTTTATGCCATGTATGAATCAAGGTGTCAATAAAAAAGCGGGCGTACGTTTTGCTGATTTCCAGTTCAGTTTTCAACAACGTAATTTTTCTCATCCATCCATCCATCCATCCATCCATCCATCCATCCATCCATTCATTCATTCATCTGTACACCCATTAATCTGTTTTTGTTCTTCTGTCTGTCTGACCGTCCATTGATTTATTTGTTCACTCGAGGGTCAGTCTCTTTCTGTTCATATTATATCTACCATCCATCCATCCATCCATCCATCCATCCATCCATCCATCCATCCATCCATCCATCCGTCCATCCATCCATCCATCGTTTCTCTGTTGGTCCAACCATCGATTTGTTTGTCCGTTCGAGGACCAGTCTTTCCTTCTATTCATATATCTGCGCATCCATCCATCCATCCATCCATCCACCCATCCATCCACCCATCCATCCATCCATCCACCCATCCATCCATCCATCCATCCATTTCTTTCTCCCTCTGTCTATTCATTCGCTATACTGGCTATCCGTCCATTATTATATTAAAAGATGTATCAAATAATCTATATTAATAAAACGCTTCAGCCAAATTTGTGCCACAGATTTCTTAAGAACCACATAACGTAAAAAAACATGCGGTTTTCACCTAAATTCGTAGAAAAATACACAAAAGGTAACTATATTGTTTACCCTTTTTAAAAAAAAAAGAATGTGTATAGCAACGAAATACAATCTCCGATAGATCTTTTCGATCTGCCCGATTCGCAAATCGTCCAACTTTTTCACGGAGTCTAATGCATTCGTCTATGATGGCTTTCGGTGGGCTAGGTATTCTTTCACCGCTGGTGCGTTGCCTGCCTGCCCATTTGTCAAATGGGGTGTTAGTCTTGTTATGTATACAACTCATCCACATATGCGCAGGTGTACATGTATTTTCCAATATTGCCAGGTGGTCCTATAAACAAAGTAATCGGCTTTTCCCCACAGTCTTATTGTCGCACTAACAGTAATCTGACTAATGATAATGGCGAACTGTCCTTAAGGATATGGAATTTGTCTAGGTGAACCAGTACACTGGTTTCACTAAAGTCAGGTACAAAGATTTTTCAGTATTATAAGAACATTCGTAGTCTAATAACTTTAATGATAGCCAATGAGATTATAACGATCCACGTACATAATTATACTGGTAAATAATTCCTTTATGCGATTAGGATTGCCATGCCTGAGTACTTTTACTGTTCGAGCTGATGGAAATGTGCTCTCCGCTTGCGTTGTCTTTCGGTCAACTTCCGGATTTTTAGACCGACGAATTTAGTTTCCGCTTCATAATTTTGACCACTTTCTTCAGAATGGGAAACTTCGGAGCTTGGGACAGAGGCACAATATTTAACAACAACAACAACAACACAAACAAAAACAGCAGCAGCAGCGACAACAACAACAACGAAAGTACTAGATTTTGGGCAACTAGACACGAGGCCAAATCTATTCCTCTTTAATGTTTGCAGAGTGGTGGTAGAATTTTCGGGAGAGTAGTTTCAGTGTTCATAGACCACTCTCAGTATTCATGTACAGTCATCCGGGTATCGCAAGCCACAACTGCAGCAATCATTTCTATCGCGTTCCGCTTTTCCATTATGAAAGGAATAATAATATGACTCACTGTTATGGTCGTTACGCTGGCTTTTGTTGTCTGATTCATCTTTTATTTTCGGAAATGAGATTTGATGACGCAATTAAATCAGAGCTTTACTTAAACCGGAAGTGAACTTTGGTGGAGGAATAAGATATTGCGGCCAAAATTTACCTACCACGGTCCCCGGCCAGTTTTGCTGGCTTATCACTCAGTGTTGTTTTTTTGTTGTTGTTGTTGTTGTTGTTGTTTGTTTTTTTCTGTGGAAATCTGTGTGCAATAAATATAGAGTAAATAGTGGAAGCTGTTTACCATTGGCAGGTAACTTTCCGCCACACACCTCAAGAACCATGGCAGTAAATAGACCATAACCTTTGGACTTACAGGAGGAAATGGTCCACAGTAATCGTCTGCGACGGTGTTCGAAAGAACTGAACATTCATGTCGAAACAATCTCTGAAGAATTTTTTTTTGTTTTGCAGTATAGAATTAACATCACTGAAAATACGATGGGATTTTGTGGTTTGCTATTGACAATAGAGAGCCCTCAAACCTAGGGGTTTATATAGACAAGGTGGGAAATTGTCCGCACTAGTCGGCAATGGTGTTCACAGCAATAATGGGAACATTTAGATATGAGCAATCTCTTCACGCGAACTTTTCTCTCTTTTTTTTTTTTTTAAATTTTGCGTCGAAACCTACCTGATAATACGACGATATTTAGCGATAAGTGGAATTGAACATATATTCCCGAGCGGATTTGTACAGGTTCATTGAATATGAACATAGCTGAATTTTCTGACTTAAATATTGTCTTTTCTGGAAACATTTTCTTTTATTGAATATCGGTAATTTAAGGTAAATTGGTGTTTCGAGATGGTGAGCACCAAATTAAATTCATAATGAGCACGCTGAATATGTATAAAAATATCATGTTTTTCAACTTTTCACCAGTTTTCCTCTTATTCCCATTTTGTTCATTTCGGATTTTGTTTCCTGATTTTTAGAAATGTTACACTGCACCAGGAAGTAGTTCCATCTCGGAAGATCAATCGCCATTTTACCGCCTAAATTAGTTATGCCGTTATGACAACTTCGCTTTCTATCTTAGTAGATTGGAATGGTTATGGTAGCCCGTGCAGTTCCTCTTCTCTCTCTCTCTCTCTCTCTCTCTCTCTCTCTCTCTCTCTCTCTCCTCTCTCTCTCTCTCTCTCTCTCTCTCTCTCCCTCCCTCTCCCTTTCTCTCTCTTATGCACTGTCACTCTTCCATTCTGGATTTTTTTTTTCACATTCTCACTTTCTCTTCTTCTCTCTCTCATTCATTCTCTTCTGTCGTTTCCTCTCTCTCTCCTTTTCTTTTTACCCTTTGCTCTCTCTGTCTCTCTCTGAATCTCTTCCTCTCTCTCTCTCTCTCTCTCTCTCTCTTTCTCACACACACACACACACACTCACTCACACANTTGTAGTCTGCCTGTCGTCAGTACACCCTGTTAGGATCCAATCAATCCTATATGAAAAATGGGTGATGTTGCTGGTACCGTTGTTCATAAGGGAAAGAGTTGTCTTGTTCCTTGCGATTTCGGTTTAACCGACTACCCCCTGTAATAGAACAATGAGAACATATAGATATAGGAGCCTTGAGGTCTCCCTCGAGCTTCTGTGGTGAGACTTGGGAAATCTTCGTCAGTGTTTTTGTTTGATAGACTGATCCCAGCTGAGGTTTACTCCGAAGCAACCATTGCAAGGCTCTGCTGAGCAGTAAGTGCTTCATCTTTACCTAAGCTGGGGTCAATCCATAATACATAAACACTTATGAGTATTCTCTTGCTCATTTATCAGTGTATGAATGAAACCTTATTTTGCATGATTGCCATTGATTTTCTCACGTCTTCATAATTCTTTAACACTGATTAATCAGCTGTGGTGCCCGAGAATACTATCCCATCTGGTAACTCTATCAGTATAAAACATATGTGGGTAATTTTCATTGACGACTATAATTCGACCCCATAGGAATGTAGTGCCATTGGTGACTTAGTTTACTTGACACAAAAATAGAGTGACGTCATACTTGACATAGATATCTCGACATCTGCTTTGGTGGATTCAGTTTCTTTCACCTTCTTTTCTAACAACAGCATGCTGAGATGAGAAATGTAAGTTACTACTTGTCAGTGATATTTTTTCTTCTCAACATCACATAATTTATGCCGTATCATGAGCCATGAGGGCGGTGGCCGGTATAGTGACAGAATAATCAGATATGGCGAAACTCAGGCTTTGTGATTGATCAAAATAATTATATTGACTAGACTACTCTATTTCAGCTCTGATATTATTTATGTACCAGGGCAGGGCAGGGGAGGTCAGGTCTGAAAAATGATTTTACCTTTGATGCATTTTCAGTACACGGATCGGAAGATGTTCGAGAGTATATTTGGTGTAAAACTGTCGCCATAAATAACCCCTCGCTGGTCTCCACATCAAAACTGTATCATTATTTGTTGAAGAATTAGTAGGATCATTATGAAAACGCAAAATATTCTATCAATCTGCATATTGGAAAATGTTGAAGTGGACAAATTTATCTGGGAAAGACACGATTACTCCTGGACCCTCCCGTTCTGTTGAATCATCATGAAACATATGCCAGAATTTGAAGTGGAGTATTATTTATGACAGTTTTGATCATAGATTACAGTTGCGGGAATACATGCTCTTTGATGAGTTACAGCATTCAGGGAAGATAAACTCTACGAGTATATGAAGAGGTTTGTAATCCGGTATCTTCTTCTCGTTCCTTTGGTATTTGTTATTTGATTCCGATCTGCACTGGCTCTGCAACTGATTCATGTAGAAGTTTTAAGAGCAGCGGAACAGATTGAAGTGATGTTGAACTTCCAGACATGAAGTTTTGATTCCGATCTCGGAAATGCAAAGATGTTTGAAGTATCGATACTTCGAACTGATATTGCCCGTCATCAAATGGGTCTTTCTAGGAAGTGATTATGTCTACTATACTCATTAATTAGTCAGCTGCGCTGTACAAGAATAAAACGATGTCAGGTCAGGACGGCGCGCAGCTAAGACCATCTTAGCGGATTCTGAGTTTTCGTGGAATTATCTTCTTCAGTT
The DNA here is from genome assembly GCA_033807755.1 of Ellobium chinense. NCBI lineage: Eukaryota > Metazoa > Mollusca > Gastropoda > Ellobiida > Ellobiidae > Ellobium > Ellobium chinense. The sequence continues at coordinate 1,524,711 of JAWQUT010000109.1, forward strand.
ACTTTGGGGAGAAAGCGACACCTATTGAAGTACGTCCCAGTAATATGGGGACGCATGGGGGAAATAAAAAGGGGACAAATAAGGCAGTAGGCTTTACAATTTAAGACCAAGAGAGGATGGAAGAGGGTTCGAGAGCAGAGCTAGTTAGAAAGAGTTAAAAAGGAGGAGAATGAGAGAGAGAGTAAGAGAATGAGTCGACAGATGAACCCTGAAATCGAAACATTCCAAACAAATCTGAACCAAACTGAGCTAAATAATTATGCATACACTTGATTAATTGTGGCCACTATTGTGCAGTGGAAAAGGTTGGGGGTGGGGAGGGAGGAGGGGGATCTCTGCCGTCTTGCGCATTCGTGATAAGGCTCTTTATGTTGTCCTTAACAGTTATTGGCAGAAATAGGAACTACCAAGTCTCATGGATGGATGGATGGATGGATGGATGGATGGATTAAACCGATTGAGCAGTAGGCTTATTAGTCATATGGATTGATTGATTCATTGATTGATTGATTTACTCTTCTCCTTCTGTCTACAGAGAGAACGGTTCGTCTTCCTGTGAAGACATCAACGAGCAGATGCTCGAGGATTTCGTCAGTTCTCGTATTCCCAACCGTCCCGTCAAAGCCCTCATCATCATGCTCGCCAGTTTCAGCATCCTTGGGCTGATCGGGAACTCGCTCGTGCTCTATGTCTACGTCAGAAAGAGGAACAAACTCTCCTCCACAGTGTTTATTATTGCCCTTGCGGCCATTGATCTTGTGACGTCAGCGGTGGGCATGCCGTACACGATGGTAGTTGAGGCTTTGAACTACCAAATGTCGGTGGACTTTTCGTGCAAGTTATACTATTTTGTCATCACCTGCACGGTACCGTTTTCGGTGTTCATAATGGTGGCCATAGCGATTGACAGATATATCTGCATCTGTATGCCCCACTCTCATGTCCTGGACGCCATGAGGGCCCGGAATTCCGTGCTGGCGTTGCTGCTTCTGGCTGTGCTCATCGGTGTCATCCCGGCCATGTTTCACGGCGTGTACCTGGATATGGACACACTGCGCCAAAACGATGTTAGGTCGCCGCCTATGGAAATGGCCGTCAACGGACATATGGAAAACGTCACCGAGCTGTTGACCCTTCTTGGCGCCAGCTCTTGCCCCCAGTGTGTCAACCATTCCACCAACGACGCCGAGTTTACGGAGAGTCTCATGAACATGATCATGGAGCTCTATAAAAAGGTTTGCCGTCAGGAGAACCCGATGAACGAATCGTACATCTACACCGGACACTGCCTGCCCAATCAAATTCTGTTTAACAACGACTTCCGCTTCTTATATCAACGGATCTACTCCTCCAGTTTCTTGGTGTGTTTCTCCGTCGTCTTCGTCCTTTACATTCTCATTTATCGTTCAGTCCTCGTCAGACGGGCTCGGAGACTGGCGGCCAGAGCCAAAACCAAGTTGATCATGACCCAAGAAGTATCGTTGACGGAAAATCAGAGCATGCTGAATGACTCACCAGACAAAAGCATTGCCATGGGAGAGTTGAACAATGGTACAAAAGATAAAACTCAGTGCGATTCATCTGCGAGAGTTCACCAGCAGCAGCAGCAACAACAGAGCCAACATTTACTGCAGCAGCAACCCTCACAGAAGCAACAGGAAGGCTCCCAGGTGGGTGCCAGTCAAACCAATGGTTGTATCCGAGACAAATATTTCTTGGCCAACATTCGGACCGCCATGATGCTTTTCGTGGTGACCATTGCCTTTGTGATTGCTTACCTCCCCTCTTGGCTCATGGCCTACAAAGTGATAAAGTTCAACGTTATTGTTTTCTATGTGTATTTCAGTAACCATATTGTCAATCCTATCATCTACGCCTTCATGAACCCTGCTTTCAGGCGTTCGCTCAAAGGGTTGTTGTGTCCGAAGAAAGGTAGAGATCTGTGAGCATTCCGTTTTAAGCTGTTGTTTCAAAACGTTTCCCCAAGATACTACTGTTTACATATCACAAGGCCTTATACCTGTGTTACCATTGTCATTATGATATCATGTCCATGATCTGCTATGGTTATGTTGGAAATCACAGTCATCGCCATCTCCTAAATGTCTCGCTGATAGTTGGCAGAGGACAGCGGCGACTATGGGATCCAGCTATGGGACTACATAATGGACAGTGGGATCAGCGCTGCATCAAATACATATATGGTGGGAGAGGAATTCAGGCTTAGACATGATGGACATGCCCAGGACCCCTCACCTTTACTGGGGAAGGGGAAGGGGACGGGAGAATGAGAAAAATTTCAGTTTCATGAAGGACAAAAAGGGAGAGAAAGAGGACAGAGAGAATAGGAAGGGATTAGACGAACGTTCATTTTTTTTTTGTTGTTGTTAATCGTCAAATCTGCTGCTATGTCTTCGTTTGCCCGTAAAGCATAGGCGTCTAAAATGATACGAAAGAGTGCTTCACATTCATTGCATGTTCAAGGCCCAGCAGACTATGAATCCGCCCTTGGAAAGAAGCCTGAATACGCAGGGAGGGGCACTCATCCAGCGCCATATAGCCTATACGACTCAAGACTGGTCGCTTAGACTCACGAGGATTCACTTTCTGCGTAGTTGAGATGCCCCCAAGCCAGTCCTGGGCAGCGCCACTCCTATATTTTTAATGGAAGAGTTGTAATTTCAATATCAACACTGGTTAGCTAGTTCAAAATAGATTGTACAGTCTAAGTCTAATGTTTCTTTCCGTCACCTGTTTGCATATTGTAAGTTTCTTTTTTTGATTTACTCAGGAACTGACTGTACTAAGTACAAGTCTAGTGGACTTCAAAAAAAAACAAAAAACGTAACAATACATGTAACTGTATATTATGACACTATGAGAGTTTGAAAGTAATTACTCAGTACACAAATCATCTTATGAGGTTACTGGGCGATCTTCAAATGCCTGGTTTCAGTGGCGTGATGATCATTTAAGGGGAAAGTAAGTTGAACGATTCTCGAGGGCAGACCCACAAAATAAAAAAAAAACAAATCTACAGAAGCACAAAATCCTAGAAATGCCGTCACTGACAGAAAACTCTTACGTCTCCATGTGAACCAGTGTTTTTTCTCAACAATATCTATATGAGCCGTGTTGTTGACGGCTGTTTAACGGGTTGCTAGATTCGAATCGCTACCTTTTGAGAGTACCAGTCTCCTGCCGATGATAGCGTTTCGCCACAACCGGGAGATAACTCTGAGTGCTTCTATAGATGTTTTCTTATTTTGTAGTAAGATCCATGAAATTGCCAATCAATTTCTATTCTAAAACAAGCTCAAAATAACGAGGGTGAATCCATATGTCTTTCTCGGTACCCGTTTGTGAAGGACATGATGTGACAGTCCTGAAAGTGAGGTGTCGTCAAAAGTGCACATTCCAAAACAAACACGCGAAATCTGAGCGGGAGGTTAGGATCTACATTATGCAACGTGACATCAATATCAACTGAATGATTGCACGTGCTGATGTTTGCTGAGTATAGAAGGAAAAAATGTTATGATTACGCCTCGATGTGATGTTCCTGCGTTTGCAATGCAAAATTCATCAAGTTGGATTTGTGTGAGATGAAATGCGAACAGTTTATGCAAATCGAAATAAACATCTTGTAAGGGAGATAAACGAGTTTCCATGACACGAGTGGGTTATTTTCTTCCCAAGGTCGCTATGAGATATGTGCACTTATGGGTTGGGATTACACAGAGACGAAAAATAAGGATTCGTGCTAAATTCCGTGATAATGGAGTTTTCCCTCATTGTCTAATAAAAAGCATTTCGATATGCTCTCGTATATGATTAACAATATTGATAGTATTGGCCTTTAGCGAATGCAGTTATGCCCCTGCCACAAAATTAATATTGTGTGTGGATTGTGATATCTGGTGTATGATTTTCAATGATTTACATGTATCATTATTTTATGAATAAAGAAATAAAAACTTTGATCTCTGTAAATATAATGACAAAAAAAAATGACTAATACTGTACTTGCGGTAATATCGAATGTTCTTGTGACTGTTTTTTTTGTTTAAGCAACAAATACTGTTGATTCAGCTTTATGGCAGTTCGCGTAATAGCAGCTTACGTTTAATAGCAGTATTTTGCAGGCAAAATACATGCTAAAATTTTCCCTTATCAAATATCATGAATAATCCTTTTTTTTTTTTCGATAGATGTGTGCTGATTTTTTTCCATTAGACTTGCTATTATATTTATTTGGGTACGAGACAAAAGAGGTTTTCTAATGTTCTGACGATGACCCTGCTTGTTCCAAAAGCTTATTGCCTTTGCAAGGCGTTAGCCCACTGCCATGGGCAAGAGCTGCGGGTTTTTACGGGTGGTAGGTCAGAGGAAATGGGAAAAACAGTAATTAATTATGAATACAAACAAATTTATAAGAACGTTGAAAAATGAAAAGTTAATGAGGGTCAGCTAACTTAATTTTAAACCAAATGCCGTACATCTGTAAACCCTAAAATAATTTCCGGAAAAAGTTAATTTTTTTTATTTTAGTCTTATGTGGGTTTGACCGCATTAAGACGCTTTCTCAGAGCTATATTCTATGTTTGAGCAAGTAAGCTGGTAGGAGGTCTTTAGAAACACATGATATCCCATCATATAAGAACAGACTGTATGATCAGATCTTAGCACACTTGTTGAACAGAAACTGTTATAGCGGCTATAGCCAAGCCTGAGCTGCTCTTTCTTTTTTCCCTGTAAAACTTTCTCCAGCAGTAAATTCATGTTTGTTAATATATTTTGGGACACGTTATGCTCCCAATGTGCCAGGAATAATCTATTTTTTTTTTTACTACAGTATTTACAGTCGACTCCATTTAATCACAAATTCGTGCGAGCGCAGAAAAAGTTGCGATTAAAAGGAGTTGCAGTGTGATTATATACAGAAATATAGCATATTATGTTAGATTATGCGATTATCCGGATTGCGGTTTAGCGGAGTAGACTGTATATATCAAATTTATGTTTGTTCTGCTCAAACTCTCAGAAATGCTGGGTGTGACTTCAAATTTATCTGACATTAAATTATCAATTGCTGCCTCGATAGAAAGGAGAGTGTGTGGTCTAAGACTCTTGGAGTGAGTTATAAACTACAGACGACTTAACATAATAGCAACCTATTTAGAGCATGGAAAAAGTTGCGATTAAAGGAACTTGCGATTATCCGGTGATTCTTTTGGAGAAAATACCGTAACATACGACTCCACTACACTGAAACATGCTTTTTCCGGTAATATAATACAGTACTTGTCTCTAGACAGGTCAATGGATAATTGCAAATCCATTTCATGTCAATATTTTTATGTTCACGAGGTTCACTTATGTGAAGTCGACTGTATGTATCTGAAAAATGTTGCCATTAAGCGGACGTTACGAGTACGTGAACGTCATCTGTACTGCGCTGTGTGAATGTATAATGAAGAGTTTGCAATGCTGTTTCATGATCTGTAATCTGACATATCGTCCGTGTTGATGTAAAACGGCGTATGGCGCATAGATAAAATTCGGAGATAAATGGGATCGTATTTGCACGAAGAGGCTTGATTTCCATTTTTAAAAAATAAAATTATTATCTTTTTTTTCAAAGTTTTTGGACTTGCACATAAATTCTGACGATGTAATCTATCAAAGCTTGCTTACAATTCTGAACAAAACGATCCCAGTATTTGCAAATGGTCTTATTTTGGAATATGACGTTATACGGTTCACGTCAATACGAACGATATAATAAATTCTGTTTTCCATGTGTATATGTTTTGGACAAGCCTGTCCAAACTTACGTCTTTTGTTTGTGACAATGGAAACAGGAAACACATCCTGGTGCTTTCTACACGTTTTTGTGTCCAACTCATCACTTGATCTTTAACATTGTAGCTTGTCATTGTTGAAAAGTATTCTGCCACTCTCAAAGAGACTTCTTACATTCTGTTTTCATTATGTTACATTTTAGCCCGATGTTTCTCTTTCTGGAATGATGATTTTACTTGGTGCATGCACGGCATTTGGAGGCACATTGCCCCAAAAATTACTCTAGACTGAGATTTAAGAGTCATGACACAAGTGTGGCCCAGCCCCTTTAGAGTGCCATGAGGTCAAGAGGCCGATCCTAGACTGGGTTATCTTCCTCTAAAGATCTCCAGTTGCCTCGCTTTAAAAGTGAGAGATGTTTCCATTCTTTGGCACATGCACATCATCGGGCTTGGTCATTGGATGGACCTTTTGCGTCGTTTAGTGCAAACCGTCAGCAGCACTCCTGTGGAGAAGTTGATGAGAAATTGATGTATTTCCAAAAGGAAAGAACTGTAAATTTATGCCAACACTGGTTTTTTTAGATAGGTCTAAATGTACAGTCTTTTGATCTAGGGTTTCTCTTCATCACAAATATAGAATTTTAACCTTCTCCAGTAGGGACGCAGGCACAATACTTTATGTCTGTTTTCCTGCCCTCTGGTTGAAGGCCCTCTCCCTCCTCATGCCTCATCAATGTGCGAGTAACTTTCCCTCCCAACAATGACGTCCTCACCTGCACCACCTCCCACCTCCTGTCTCCTCTTCGCCACTGGTTGCAGAGGCATGTCCAGTAAGTAGGTCGCACTTGACGTCATATTTTTCTTCTTCCCAAGATCTAGTGCATTAATCATTTCAACAAACGGAGAAAAAGTTAGACATTTATGGATTAGTAAGAGAAACGTCATTATATACTGAAGACCTACAGCGAATAGGCCATTGTGTGACGATACGGCCATTAAAGTATTCTGAAATTTCACCACTTTTTTTTCATGTGTGTGTGAGTTCGTTTGTTGGCGTTATTAAGTGTGCCTTAGAGAGAAAGCAATATTCGGACACACTCATTCTTTTTCATGCTAAATGTAAATGTACGCTGAGTGTCCCCTCACATTGCTTGTAGTCACCCAATCAAACAGCGCGAGCAATCAAACCGGTGAGCAAAACGCATGGCAGTATGACGTTTCCAGTATCATGAAAATTGGGG
>JAWQUT010000109.1:1531764-1586300 GCA_033807755.1 Ellobium chinense
GGGGGGGGGGCGCGATCATTACACGTCATTTTGATTATTCTAAACGTGATCTAGTCACTGCCAGGCGTCGGTAAGGGACAAGTTCTTTTATATTCTTTTTTTTATGTGAACTTTTGACTGTAGTCTGTTGCCTCTCTGAGAAAAATTTTCGATGTTGCAAATTTGAGCTTGTAATTTTTTTTTTTTATGTAGATTTCGTGGTGCAGATATCTTGTTTCCCAATTCGATATGATGTCATGGGGGAAAATTTTAGTTTTTGCTTTTAGGATGATTACCTTATACTTGCTTGGTATTTGGCAATAACAGTATCTATAACAAAGGTGCAAAATATTTTTCAAGTCGCCAGTGAGTTATAATTGAAAGGATAGGTACCAAACTTAAGACTGAAAGAAACTGTAAAAAATCTTCAGCACAGCATAGCGCCATCTACCTATAAACTGAACTATAATGGCGTCATTGTGAATTTACCTACAAGAATCTTACAAGTTACATAAACTCACTAGCCGCTGACAGGATGGTAGAGCAAAGTGACGCCATCATGTTCATTACGCGGTTTTATCCTCGCTGACTTCGTGGTGACCGCCCTCAGCGCCCTGGGTGAACTTATTGCTTATCTATTACTTATGCACCAAAGGAAAGTAAATCTTGATGGAATAACAGAATCAGTATAAAGATAAAAGAAAGAGGTTTTCTGGGGTTTTTTTTGGTTTTTTTTTCTTCTGTTGTTACATGCCCAGTGAGTTTATTGCCCCATCGATTACGTTTGAAAGTTACAGTTTTGTAAGTCACGACTTCACTTTAAATGGTCCTCATTTTCTCTGATGGCTTTGCAGGGCTTTCCTCCAAAATTATGTACAGAACTGGATTTTCGCACATTTTTCGCGTATTTTGTGTAGTATCAAATCAAGGTTGATGAGCTGATTTTAAGGGGCATAATTCCTGAATTGGCTTCTGTGAGTTGTTTTTTTTTCTTAATATGTAGCTAGCGGCAAGAAATCGTTTTCATCAGCGCCATGATTGCATGAAAATGAGTGTTTGGTTTATTTTATCTACATTCCATGACTGTGTGCATTTATGTGTGTTATTCATGCCCTTTAAGACACATTTTAGTGTACTCCATCCCCACGATCGCAACTCAATTATCCAGTGACTTTGTAGAGAAACTTTAGTACTCTGAAGAGCTACGCGGAAGTTTATTAATAAATTTAGGTCTCTGTGCTTCATTCACAGTTTGATGAAATTTTCTTTGCTTAAGTAGTGTCCTAGCTCAGAATTGATTCTACAAGCAGTCTGGAAGTTTCACCATGTGATGATCGCGCAAGTTTAACAAAAAGCGTCACAGTATGAATAAAATGGATGTAGCGGCAAGTAGGGGGCGGGGATGTGGAAGGGGGTGGGGGGGAGAGAAAGAGAGAGAGAAACAAAAATTGAGCAAGACGGGTCCTGTATGCGCTGAATGTGCACAAAATTGTTTGTCTGTATTTAACTGCCGTTAAAATGAAGAACCTAGTATCTACGTATCTGGGTCAAATGGACACTTTTATATCGTTAAAATCGTTGGAAAATTTTGCGTCTGATAATCTTAGTTTGGCATCGATACCTCATTTTTAAAGGCGTCTATAGTAAAAATTGTATATACTTTTTGACCTAATTAGAAATCGAATCCCAGTGTTTTAATGAAAAACACAGTATGGTAACTGTCTTTACTTAAGAAGTCTTATTTCATAGGTCAAAATAGAAAAATTAAAGTGTGTGCCAGTGATAAAATGGTAACGATCCGACTATTCTATCAACAGCTATTAAAAGAAACAGTTTTTTGTCATTTGTAGCAAAACATGAAAGTGGTAGATACTATGTTCTTCATTTTAACGGCCGTGTAGTGCAGCAGGATTCTTGCAAAGTTTGCAGACAGCGGAAGACTTCGTTGGATGTACGCTCCTGCCAACTGTGGCGTCGGTGTTAATTTTTGACTTGGCCTGACTGGCCTCCACACCAGCACTGCACAGTGTCCATTAGACCAAAATCCAATTACCGTGTCACGCCAGTCCTGGAGAGAAACCTCAACTATGACATGTCAGAACAGAAAATGAAATTTGTCAAGGCTATTTCTACCCCCATTTCCATCCCCCTTTCCGGTTCTTCTCCTTTTCCTGAAACCTCTACTTTTTAATTCTAAAGTAAAAACTAATCAATCTAATCACATAAACGTCTGTCTCATCTTCATCTTTAACGCAGAGATGTCTAAAGTTTTCCGACGAAAGAGTTTATGTTGGTTTTTCCGCCAAAATCGCATCGTTTGTGCTGTTGTGATCTTCATATCAATATCTCCCAACAAGTTTTAGTACCCCTTCACTTCATATCAATATCTCCCAACAAGTTTTAGTACCCCTTCACTTTTAGTTTATTATTACCGGCTTCAGTTCAGTTCAAAGTACTTTTACATAACATACATTGGAATTTAAATTACTTCAAGGATTCTGTACTATCTGATATTTTTTATGATTCTGTCACTTCCTTTCGTGTCAGCTTATAATATTTGTTGGTGTTCAGGTCTCAGGACATTTGTTAAGGTATATTATTTTATCTCCAAACAAAATATTTCTGGAAACTGCAGGCGTCCTTGATGAGGTAATAGTAATTAGACAAGAAGTTTGTTGAAGCAGAGAGCTATATTCAGGCAGAACCATTCAGTTTTCTCAATACCAGTTTTCGGCAAAGATAAGCCCGTTAGTCACATGACGTTAGATGTCTCATTGATACCAAAGGAGAAAATTAGAAACGCCCCAGGGTTATCAAAGTGTCGAGAATTTTTTGTTTTTCTGTAGAGCTTCTTGATTAGTTTGCTTTCAACGTGTTACATTGAACAGCTGCACGACATATGACTGGCAAGGGCAGTGACACAGTTCTGTAATGAAGTTTGTGCAACACGACACTGTTGGCGCCTTACTTGTGAAGTAATACATCGCAGTGCGTGACCAATACGGACGTCGTAAGTTTGGCAGTAGCGTGACTATGAAATAGGACTTCTGTTCACATCGTTGGGAAATTGTGTTGCAATGCCATTTAGCGTTATAGATCTCATTCATAAAAGATAGAACACCACATGACAAAGTTATTGTTAGTAGCTGCGGTGCAGCGCCCTGCTACCCCCTCCCCTTTCAGAGCAAACACACAAACTTCAGATTTAATAGTACGTGACATAGTAAATACGACTTACCAATCGCCCTGTCAGCCTGCCCACCATTTCTAAATATGCTTTTGAGTTANACCCCCGGCCCCTTTTACAAAACATATATAAATTTTTGGTTGGTTGTATTCAGTATACGCTTCAGGCCCCGTTTTGTGCATGTGTTGTTCTTTTTGGCTCACTTGCTTGACGTTACACCCCATACTGTGACGCTTCAATTGTGACGTCAGTATTTCTCCATGGAACCCAAACAAAGAAGTCGTACATGATCTCTATTGTTTATACTTATAAATTTCAGAGTATCGGTATTACATTTCTTACTCTCATTTCGTCGGCCGGAGATAATACTTTCATTAGTCCTTCAAGCCATGATAGGACTTGCAACAAAATTAATACGGGCAGGCGATTTTGATCCCGTGAGTATTATGGATACCGATCTTTTGCACGAGTACTCACTTATGAAATATGAATTATTTGGTATAGTCGATACTGTCATTTCTTCCTATCTCCAGCTCCTAGCAATTTTTTTATGTTTCATCATTCAGATTGAATTAAGACGCCAACTCCACCAAAGGATTTGATGATACTCATGACAACAGAGAGTGCTTACACATGGTTTGTGCCAGTTAAATGAAAATTTTAACAACTTCTCTCTGAGTGGACGCGTGTTTCAAATTCCCAGCAGACTATTTTTTTTTTTTTGACTTCAGTAGTTTATACGATCTCCAAGATTCCTTGTGAGATCACAGGATCGATATCTGCTATCGTCGATATTGGATTCAAAAGTATTCGGGCTAATAGATCTACGTTATATTGGAAACGGCTGAAGCACAACCTAAACCTGAGCTGCTATTGTTCTTTATCTGATCAAGCTAAACATACCGACCACAGATTGCATGGATCAGACAGTAATTTTGTTTTGCTCTAGATCTTACTGAAAGCGAAATATACGAGCTCCATATGTGATGTCTAGTCTAGCTATTTATCACTGTGGCTGGGTTTGAGTGAATGAATGTGTCTGTCAATAAGTTAGTTGATATGATTGTGTTCATGAGAGCATATTGTATTTCAGTGATGGTTACAGTATTGTAAATATGTACAGTACATTTCGTCGGTCATTGAGTGTTTACTGTTGAGTCTGTGGATCATGTGTTTTCTTCCAGTAAAACTTCCCTTCCTGTTACACTCACTTGTTTTCTTGTTTTTGGTGTAAATGGTTTGTATGAATGGATCACGGAAACTAATTAGTTCCTACGGCAAGTGAAGAAGGTATGAACTGTGTGATCACCACCATAATCAGGATCAACATTATCACTATGGTCGCTGTCATTATCAGCACCATCATCGTAACCATCACCAATCACCATCATCACTACCACCAGCACCATTATTGTAAAATAGACGAGACACTACTTCAACCCGGTATGGATTAACTTGTAATGAAAAATGTAAATGAGCTAAACATACATAATCACAATCGTTTTTCGACATAAGCCCTCTTCTTATTATTAAATAGTAAATAAGTGAATAACTTGATAAACACCATCATCAAAATCTAATTCTGCCCAGAACTGAACAAAACTGACTGGCTGTAAAAAAAAATGACTTTTTTAAAAGTAATAATTACAACCAACGACAGACAAGTAGAAAGGATGCTGTGTAGCGACCCGAAATAGAAACAACCAAAGAGACATAGGCTAGTGCGAAACTAAGAAAACCGCAAAAATAAACATAGGGCAAAGGTTCTCGTCATGAATAGTAAGCACCTGTGAGAAGCACTTACATTCTCTCACTCACTCTCTCCCAGTCTTCACCGGGCTATCAAGTATCATAATTATAGCACTCTCACAGTCTGTGTTACATTCTCGAGGTAATTATCATGATTGCCTAGAAAACACTCCGCACTGGACATTACAGAAGTTAAATTTAATACATAGATTTTCGGACTTGTGCCCTTCCTCAGACGATACAGAAAAATGAACTAGGAATAAACGGGCAAAAGTTGTGAGATTCAGGGGAAAAAAAAAAGGTGACCAAAAATCATGCATTAAAGAAGCTTGACCAGAAACCCACATCCAACAAGGGACGCAATGTAGGCAAACACCATGGTGATCATCAACGACAACGATTTTTTGCTGACTTGCGTCAGTAGACAGAAGGTCAGCCGGCCTAATGCGCATGTGCGGAAACAGTAATCAGCTGCTTAGACCGGAAACCGGGTCAGACATAAAATATCGAAAGAATAAGATAGACAGCGCGTAATAAATGTTGAGTCAGCTGTGAATATAGTCTAAACCTCAGCAATTACCGACAGATGTGGGATTGTGGATCAGCTTTATTAACACATTGACTGTGCAACAAGACTGCACACTTAGAAATCGAATTTCCTGATAAGTTAGAGATGTAGACTAGTCTAGGCTACCGGTAACCTACATTCCGTACACGGCCTCGCTCGAAATCATGGAAACACAGCTCATTGCTTTTTCCGCACATGCGCAATAGGCCGGCTGATCTTCTGTCTGCAGAAGCAAGTCTTATACTGACACGAGAGAGCTTGCGCATTAACTATGTGAACTCTTACAATTATAAGTTAATACATTTAACTATGCTGGTTGAAATCTACTAAGGGCGCATTAACCACAATGCCCTAAAGTTATTCTTACCATGGTAGTGTCTCAACGGTCGATGTGTTGAAGCATTTCAATGAGGTCTATGCAATGTTCGCCAAGGGTCACGCGCCAAGAAAAATACATCACCATGACTACTGCACTATTATGCACATTTAGCGTGCAGTCATCCATGCCAAATCCCAAGCAAGCTGCAGCAGAGTCGCACTCCAAGGCATGTCCCGGGCAAAATGTTTTTAAAACAAGGACTCTATAGTCCATAACTGGTACTTTCGCTAACTTCCATGATTATCTTCAGGCAGACTTTGCCAACTTTGCGATCAACATTAAAAGCAACTAAAATTACAATGTTGTGATCCGATTTATTATTAAAGACATTGAAAATTTTTCATTAAATACATTGAATGTAAGTTGCTTCAATCAACACGAACAAGGACTGACGGTGTGATATTAAATAATAGCAAGAAACCATCTGAAACACTCCACTATTTTATAAGAATCATCTTGCTCTAGAGTCTATACATTACATTGAGGCAACAATCATCTTTCTGTCTGCTCTGACTGCCACTGGATATTGGCTCACGCCTATTATGCTCATGATGACACTCCATGGTCAAATCAGTTATGACGTCCTTGAAAATCCAAATAACGACAGAGGAAATGGCTCAAACCAGACAGATCAGTTCGGATCGAACCGTGAACTAACAGCATAACAAGGACACTTAAAGTTTATACATTTATACACCACAGTTATATATAGATTTTTTATTTGTAGATCCAATACCATATTATAAGATTGTCACACAAGGAACATCGCTAGTGCATTTTAACAAATTAATGCCATTCAGAAATGTTTAACACATTCTAGTTCCTGAAATAAAATACAACAATGTGCTGTACAACTGTGCAAGAAACAATACATGAATGTAGCTAAGCTCACTTCGTCATGGTAAGAACAGTATCAATATGCAAAATAATACTAATTACTGAAACTGAATTTTAGGTGGTCGGAATTTGAATTTGAATTTAAATGAAGTTTCATTAAAGTCAACAAATTAGAGACCATAAAGTCGCAATGAGCTTATGAGATCTAGTAAACAATTATAATTTACAAAAACTTTAAATTCACAATTATAATGTACAAATACGATTGAATTATCTCCGCTTTTAATTCAGATTCAGGAGTTTGTTAGGTCATAAGCCAGGAGAAAAAAAAATGACATTCTTTGTATACACATTCACTGACTAACTTTGAACATATTTAAATATCGCTTAGCTCATATAATAATGAGGAATACAATAGTAATCTCATTCACATACAAGGATATCAATTATACATCCTGGTCATAAACCCTCGTTCCCTCCCTCTCCACCCCCAATTACAGGCGCAAAGACACACTTATTAGGTCTACATGCTGAACCGAATTTCCTCAAAAAGAAATTTATGGCATGACAAATATTGTCATGGTTGTTCATCTCTTTGCCGTTAGTCGCAATACACTCACAGTGGCATTTCATAGCCAAACATTTTGATGATTGTTGAAAACTGCAAAATCCGAATTAAGATTTTATGGTGGATTGAATGTTGTGGCTTCCTATAAAAAGGACTGGAGATGAATTTTATCAACTTTCCCTTCACACCAACTGAGTATCATGACGAAGAAATGAAAATACAAGTGCATAACGCGATAACGCAAACAGATACACTCTTTTTGTGTGTGTGTGTGGGGGGGGGGGCGNGGGGGGGGAGGGAAAGGGGGTTAGGATGGAGATAAGTGAAGAAAAAAACTTTAAGCAGACTACACATGTTGAATAACGCATTGTCTCCTCAGCAATTACCGCACTCAGAGGCAAGATCCGAGTCATATGGGATGTTCCTAATAGCATTTGGAATATTTATGAGGTGTCTCAGATGGGCTCGGAACACTGTTAGGTGGCTATTTATGCAGAGGATGCCATCAGCATTACATGGCCTTGCACAACAAAGATTTCATCCTAACAATATCTGTGGATTTGCGCGTTAACAATGGGATCTCTTACCATCTTAAAAGTTACATTAAACTCTCAATGTTGAACACTACTACGAGTGCATTCAGCACTGACGTACTGGTGTAATTATTACGATGGTAAGAAATCCCTTCGTTAATGCGCAGGCTCCCAGTTATCTCAAAAAAAAAAAATTCATGCTCCAAGATCTAACAGGTCATGTGCATTGGATACGACTTATCTCAACAGTTGATGTTCTTGAATCATGTACGATTTCATCGTGTATTTCTTCTTAAATAAACTTTTGTTCTTAGTATGAATGAGGGAGGAGAGGTAGGGGGTGAAGAGGAGGGGGGGCGGGGGAGAAAGAAAAAAAAATGTGCAAGTCTGCTGAAAGCTACCCTGAAGGAAACCTGCGTCAACAAGCGAAGTCGTGCTGTGGTCTAAAATTCCATTGTGCTTTTTTTCAGTTAACGACTTTGCTTGGACGCTAGAGGTCTTAGTAACGGCATATTAAAGTGCAACAAAAACTCTTAAGAGTGAAATACACATAAGACCTGATAACATCAGAATCTGGAGATTGCATAAAAATATTCACATTTTATTACACATTTTCGTAGCATTGAAGGCACATATTGAGATACCTAGATCTAGGGCTGTTATTCAATATCAACTTTGATTAATCAAATATAGTCATGATTTTCTTGTCATTTAAATATGAAGTTCTTCACTATCGTGACTGGGGTCTTATAAATAATGAGTTCGGATGCGAAAAGTCGCCAACACGTTTACCACAATGACGGGGATATTTCAGTCAGAGCAAAGATACGTCATTACGGTAGGCTTTTGTGATTAAAGACCGCTAATATTGCCATCCGTGAGCCTGATGCTGATCGTGCCGATCGTGCATGTGTCTAAAATAAAATATTCAGTTTTCAAATACACAAGCAAGGTCGACATCAGGCTAAAGGACGGCGAGATTAGTGACTCCTAATGCAAGAAGATAACTGCCTACCACACTGATATCAGATTTGTCTTTATTCTGAGCTAATCTAGGAGGTTCAGGATAACTACGGTGTAAACTTCTTTATAGCTCTCTGAAACAGCCTAATGTAAAAAGCACTTGCTCTCTGTCGTTGTGCACAAAATCTCGCGACATAGACCTGACTGACGTAATGTATGCGCGCCGTACATTACATCCTATAGAGTCTACGTCACGACATCCAGGTCACTGAAACAAAGAGCCGTGCGTTATATTAGACGGTTTTGTTTTTTCAAGGTGGTTTGATACGATGCATTAGCACTGACATAACTACTGACTTTTCCCCTGGCAGAAATGTTAAGGGCATTGCACAACGACAGAGAGCACAAAATCTCGCTTCCACACACATTGAAACTCCATGGAATTTAAAATGCAATTTCTACGATGTAGATTGAAAGTGATGAGAATGGCATTATAAAGCGATTCCTTTTGTTGCCCTTTCTTGCTGAAATTTAAACAGGATTGGGGAACAGGGATTTTTTTCAGTACAAAAGGCCTGTTTTCAGTGCGGCAATTCTTCATTACAATAGTAAAAGACGAACTGCATTCGTCTAATAAGGATAAAACTAACAAAAACGTGTAAAACAACATTTTGCTGCAAGCGGGACACTAGAAAAAAATGCTCTATTGTTCTAGTTACAAGTGTAAGAATGAATGGAATGCATGAAACTTGCAAGTAGGCTATATATTCAGAGATTGAATAGTGACAGGCAGTGAATTCATCACATTTCGAAACTTAGTAACATTTTTTAAATCCAACAGTCATTTTTATAGCTTGAAATTACCATGGAATTTACTTGGAGCAAGAAAAATGTTTGCCCCTTCCCCATAGTAAGCTTTCGATGTTACTATTTTATCAGATAAAGCGATTAGTTCAAAGGTGTTATGGCTTACTGCAGAGCTACTGAAAATTGCTGGGACACTTTGGCAGTATTTTTGTAACAAAATTTGTCATTGGAGAGCTCCAGAATTTTCAATGCTATCTTTTTCTGAATCCTAATGGATCCGCACTGACATTATTGCACACAGGATTAAGTCCAAACTTATGACAAAATTATGTGTAGTTTAGCAGACCAAATGTAATAATATGCGGTTTCCGTTCATAATACGATGCGTTACTAAGAAGAGAGACAACAGCAAGAGGGAAGAGACAGATTTAAAGGCTGAAAAAGCAGTTCATCTACACATTTCACACTAGATCGAAATATTGTGAGGAGGGGGAAAGGAGGATAAAAGGAAAAGACGAATGGAAGCAAGACAGGAAGGCAAATTCCTGAAAATCTACAGAATAGAAATACTTGAATTTGTCAAGACACATTCTGTTAAAGAGAAAAGTTTAGAGAAAAAGAGGATGTCAGTTGAAATAGAAATAAGATTTCTGTTGCAGAAACTTTAGTATCAGCATTTCTGCTGAAGAAAAAATTCTGAATGTTATCTATCTGAAAATCATCTTCAACGCTGTAACAGATACATTTATTCCCCGGTCGGGAACAGTTTGCTATGATTACAGAGCATCTAACTTTGTAGGAAGAAATGCATTCATACGATTTTTAAATCACTGTAGATTATCAAGTTACGTGCCACAGTTTCTAGTTACATAACATGATTAACCTAACTGGCAACTACTCCTAGTGAAAGGTAAGGAGTAAAAAGAAGCAGGTATTAAGAAAAAATATCGTTCGCCTTATAGTAGGGTCTTGATCCCCCCCCCCCCCCCCCCCNCCTCTACCACAACCACTAACGACAACAGCAGCAGTAGGTAGAGAAAAAGGGAATATTTATAATTCTACTTCATGCTCACTATTTCTCGGAGGCCAACATGTTAACGATTCTTAAATTAAACAATTCTTGTGATATTTTCCCACGAAAGCATGCTTGGTTTTTTTCTAGCACTACTTAAGATATTCACGAGCAAGAATGGCATTCATGGGACCGTAGGGTTATATTCCAATATTTGAGAGCACACTACTCTGGGTTTTGTTGCATTTATTTTTATTGGCAGCTTTAAAACATGACCTAATATGTATCCGAAAAAAAAATAGCTCGGGTAAAGCTTACAAAGGTTTTACAGACGAAATCTATGGTTATGAATGGTCTTGACGACTACGAGTAACAAAATTTGCTTATCCGTTTTAAAATTACCCGCATCTGTTAAGCTAGAAGTTTGGCGAAGTGAACGACATAACTGGTGTTCCGTATTCATGACTAGATTATATCAATTTTTTCATGTAGTCTTGAGTTGACTTCCATGTCTTAATCACTAACAGCACCGAGGTGATTGTATAGAGCATCACAAATACAAAATGGCCGGCTGACATGCAGTCAGTAGTGTTCAAATGTTGCAGAGAAAAATTAGTAAATACGAAAGTGACTTTCTAACTTTCACCAGTCCATATTTAGCTGTGTATGAGAGGTTAAGGAAGAGAGTTTTCTCAACAAAATGTTCTTATGAGATTTTCCAGTGTGACTTCAGAATAACTTGATCTTAATCTTCTTTCCGTGAGAAACATGGGCAATGAATGACCTAATTTTTAACTCTTTTAAGAAATATATTGGCTGATTTAGGAAAATCACTTCATCTTTGCATGCAGGAGCTCGTTTGTGTTGGGGGAATCAAATGAAAAGTTAGTCATGCAGTGAAGAAATCAGATGCCAAGATTTAAAGCCTGTCACTATGTATATTACAGTAGCTTTCTATCATTACAGAGTGTCATGTCTCATAGGGATTTTAGTAAATTATTGAAGGGTAGCAAAAAACGATGACGTTTGCTGCAAAGCTATATGCGCAAGGATGTCTGCATCTGATTTCTTGGAGTTTAACACTGAAATTTTTGTCTCTGTGATGCTGCAACACAAATCCTTAGTTCTGTGTAGTGGTTTGTGATACGAAAAGTAAACAGGAAGGGATATAAAGCCAAAAAAAATGGCCACAACACTATCTCGCGGTACCTGCTGAAGGAGACAAGGCTCTCCCAGACTCTCCTTTACAATACAATTTAGGTTCCGACTCAGAAGCAATGTCCTGTCATTCACTCTGTTTCGAAAGTCATACATAAGTTACTTTTATAGTAATACCAAAGTATAAGCCGAGACATAAATTCAGAGGACGCAACAAGTCATGCGGCACTGTATTGTACATTTACTTATGCCCTTTTATTCTCCCGATTTTCTGTTAATACTGCACCAGCTTTGCTCTTAAATTTATTTATGAAAAGAAGAGAAAATCTAAATTGGAGAATAGGTTATAGGAAATTTTAGCACGAAAATTTAGAACCCTATGCCTCATGATTGGCCAAACTCTCCAGTGAAAAGTTTCACAACATAGCTATGACAGCAGAAAAATAATACTGTGGGAATAATCAAATCGAAAGCTCTCCAGGTTAAGAATGCTTCAAATATGCCCTCACCCAAGCATTATCTATATATTCTATTTTGAGTACCATGCGAAATAGCAGCTGCAATGTTGCGGAAACATTTTTTTGCGAACGTATAACTTTATCTTTAACATCCCTTCTTATTCTTGGTTTTGAAAAGTTCATAAACCAAAATCTGCAGCGCTAGACCTAAATATTAAGGACAGGGGACCTAAAGCCCACGTTCAGGGAGAGACAACTGCTATAAGACTAAGGAAATGCTCAGGGTGTTCGATATTCTCTAGTCATAGCGAACTTTTGGGGATAAATGTATCAGTTTTCGAGACGATTTTCAGATACATAATATTCCGGCTGAAATCCTATACTCTGCACCCTCCTCCCAACAGAACGTAGCCTGAAAAAATTCAAATATCTCCTTTCCGTAGATTTTTTTTTTAGAAATTTGTCCTGTCTTGCTTCCATCCGTCCCCTCCTCCCTTCTCCCCCTCTACCCTGTCCCCCTCTCCCCTGTCCCCATAATATTTCCTATTTTTGATTCGGTGTAAAGTGTATAGATAAAATGCTTTTTTCAATTTTTAGAACTGTCTCTTCCATCTTGCTGTTGTCTCTTCTTAGTTTAGTATATCAAATATTCTGATACGGAAACACCATACATATATTTGGTTTGATAAACTAACAATGGCATCAGAACTATTGAGGACTAAGACAGGGAGGAAGTTATTTAGTGAAAGATACCAGGTAGGTTGATACAGAGGAAAAATGGAATGGAATGAAGAGTTCAATGGCCAAGCCAGTGACAAGAAAGTGGAATGAAAGTAAAAATCTATCAGAGTACTTTAGTGGAGATCACGTGCATGAGCTCTAAGTGTGAGAGTATGTTGACATCTTTATGCCTGGAAAATAATTCTTAGAACTGATCTGGCGAGCTGATTTTTTTAAAAATAAAGTTTAAGAAATGTTTCACCACTCTTCCAGTCTGGTTTGATTGTAGTGGCGTCACATGTAATTATATAAAATAAAGCTCTCGGTTAGAAGCCAGAACCCCCATAAACTGATAACATAGCGTTCAAGATCTCTCAACACTGAACCAAACCCAGTACTGGAGAAGCACAAACACGCTTTGACTTAACATTTGCCAAGAGTTAAACTTTGCTAAGTGCCGAAATCAAATGAATTTGCATGTGGACCTTGCTAATTTAATTCACGGTGTCTTCATGAATAGATCAAACGGTAACAGCCAACTGCACATCAAGATTTATGTCAACAGGCCCAGTGAAAAATCGGACAGCAATCAGAATAGCACCTTGACGCAATCACGGTCCAAATCGCATTTTATGAAATTCTGGGAATAATTCTGACATTTTGCCCAACAGGCGTTTTGAGAAAGTACACAATGTTGATGTTCCTCTGGTTCCTCTTGATATGATAGATGGACAACCCTGAATTTCCATTTTCACTGGTGCAAGACATGCAGTTACACATAAAAATCCGTGTGCACATTTAGAACTGTGCCATAGTTTTGTTGGTGTCTTTTTTTTCTTACTAATTAAAGACCTATGAATTACTGACAAGGCTTTTCTGAAGCAGTAGTGCTATGTATATCTTGGTGGTGCCATGGTGCTACTCTGATTATCAACCGAGAAAGCCACATAATATGAATCCGAAACCTGAAAAATATCCTGTACAACGCAGGTCTAGACGGTATTATGATCCCACCAGGTGAATGCTCTGTTGCAAGGCCGCAACTTGGAAGTGTCAAGGTTGCTTGAAATCATTCTGTTTGTTCTTTCTTGGGTAGCATTTTGGGAGATGTCTCAGTGTCTGTCTTGGCCCTCTTGGAAGATTCTCGTGTGTTCTATGTGACATGAGGGCGTGCTTCCTTCACGAAGCGCTCGTGCCTGCAGATAAAGGGTTACAAGTAATGATTTATGTGGCAAAATGTGGATTACGACCACGCAAACATACCTGAATATTTGTAAAAATGTGAAAAAAGTGCGTCGTAAAGGGAAAAGAAACAGCATGCGACAGTCATTTGTTCACTAGCGTAATGGCATGATGTTGATTTTAGGTTTTTACAGCTATTAGGTGAATCCGGCTGCAAAATCTGGAATTACTGTATTTTAATGATATAACTCTGTTATTCTACATTTTACTACATTGAATGTTATTTGACATCACAGCTGTGCTTGGTAATATCCAGAGAGTCTGAAGGGTGTCGACAAAGTTTTGGGTGATTGGTCCACTCGACCACAGCAGCGCGAAAAATGTAGATGAAGATGGGTCTTCTTTTCGAGCAGTGCATGTAGAGGAATTACAGTATAGAATGTAGTTTGCCATACACTCACTTTATAACAAGATAACACTTGAGGTGGCAGCTTCAGTTCCATAACGGGTGATATATTCGATGATCTGTTTAAGTTTTAAGGTGACGCCAGATCCATCCAAGCCCCAAGGCTTCTGGTTGGCTGTGCGTGACATGCAGACGCCGTTTCGTCACGAGACATCTGTCTGCCTGAAGGAGACATAGACAAAAATACAAGATCTAATAAAAATTGCCTATATGTATATTTCCCCTGATACGTCCACGCAAATTCACTTGAAAGCACTGTCAGTCAGTTTGCTGACAGGCTACGTGCACACATTGGAAAAAAATTGCACGTGAATGATGTGTAACTAAGAGATGTAGGGGCAGGCATCGCCCAGCAACGTTAATGGGAAGATGCTTTTTGTAGAAAGGGAGTAGGGCGAGCAAGCTACATTATTCATCACCTAGAGAATAGATACTGTTAAACACTCACTTGTACAAATCAACTTGAGGACAAAGTTTCCGAATGTGGCCCGTATTCATCTCGAACTCCGCTTTAGTTCCTGCCAAGGTGATACTCTACAGGTCTGTTGTTCGCTCACAGTCTGGTAGGTGTCTAAACATTTCTCGAGATCCAAGTCGAAAGAGTCGGGTTGGCTCTTCGTGACGCATCCTCTCACTCACCTGTCTGCCTGCAGGACTGAACAAACAAACAAAAAAAAAAAAAACACCACTACAGTCATCCAAATTAGGGTTTAATCAGGGACATTAATAAAATAATACTTATCGAAAAGGCAAAATCATTACGTGCATAAAAACTTTACACAGTCGGTATAACTAAGGAAAGGAGTATGACAATTTCGTATGAGTTTAGTTCAAATAATACATCTTTTCAATCCGCGATGTTGCAGCATGGCATGTAATTTGATCATCAGCATCTTTCATTGACATTATCTCGATACAGTAAATGGCATGTATGCGAGTGAGAGCAGCATAGGACGGGCGGTATGTTTGTTTTCGGCAGGAGTAAAGAAAAACAGGGAGGAATTCCATGTGTGCCAGAAAGATTCCCGCATGGAACACATCGAACCAACAACATACCCTAACCCTAACCCTACTCTAACCCTAACCCTAACCCTGACACTGGGTTAGGGTTATAGTTAGGGTTAGGGTATGTTGTTGGTTCGGTGTGTTGCATGCGGAAATCTTTCTGGCACACATATGGAATTCCTCCCGAAAAACAAGTGGATTGTCATACACTCACCTGATCAAATGGACTTGAGCACGTAGCTGGGAATCGGCTTCGAATTGTCAGCTCCAGGTCCCTCCCGAGATGACAGCTCCAGTTCCGTCCCGACATGCAGCACCCAGGTCCGTCGATAGATGGCTGTTCAGTTCAGTCCCGATATGGCAGCTTCAGGTCCGTCTCTAAGTGGTAGCAGCTCCAATTCCGTCCGTGGTTCTA
Source organism: Ellobium chinense (assembly GCA_033807755.1). Classification (NCBI taxonomy): domain Eukaryota; kingdom Metazoa; phylum Mollusca; class Gastropoda; order Ellobiida; family Ellobiidae; genus Ellobium; species Ellobium chinense. The sequence goes on from JAWQUT010000109.1 coordinate 1,547,751, forward strand.
GTGGGATTTCCGCATCTGACACATCTAAGTTTTTACTGATACATAGTTTGAAGTGAAGGGAATTGGAAATATAATATCCTGTCCAGCGATACATGTAAATTTGCCCCATGAGAAGACTATACGGGTAACTTTGGAGACATCAAATACAGCGGAAGGAAAGAGACTAAGAGTAGAGGTAGGGGTGGATGTAAACAGGACCAGGGCTGGCACTGGGAGAAGGAATAGGAAGTCAAGGGAAGGGACTGGGATAGAACAATACTAGAGATAGGGATGGGGCTAAAGTTAACGTTAGACATGCTGTTAGTTACATGCAATTAGAAACTTGTTGTCAGTACTGGGCATGCTGTTAGTATTAGGGATGCTGTAAGTATGTGGGATAGAGATACTGGAGCCGATAATGGAGTATGTGGGTGGGCTGGGAGGGAGACGAGGAAATGAGGACTGGTGAGGGGGTGGGGGGTGGGGAGGGAGTCGAAATTTCAAGGATAGAGAGAGAAAGGAAATGAAATATGAATGGTTGACAAATAGGCAGTGCGAAGTGGGCCTAGAAGGCTTGGGAAGAAAGTGGTTGTGGAGCCAAAATGTCCATTAGAACCTGGTACCCTTGTGCCATTACAGGCCGGACTATGCCAGATACGGAAATCCATTTGGTGTGTTCACCCCCAGTTCTACGGGCAAAGCTGCAACCATGGCCTGTGGGAGAAAAAGAGAAAGAATGGAGGGAATTAATTCACGGGTTTTTGTTGTATGAAGTAAGAGATGGAGGAAAATTATTGCAAATCCCCATAGTACTTGGACACCGTAAGTGTGATGAACTGGTAAAACCTTTTTAGGCGACGATGGATGTAAGTGCGCCATTGAGAAAGCGTTGGTATTGAAAAGGTTGGAGTAACATTTTGCGTAGGAACATGGATCTCCGTGAACACAGCAGTCTTTCATCAAGCAGTTAATCGGGAGAAATTCCATATGTGTGCCAGAAAGATTTCCGCATAGAACACACCGAACCAACAACATACCCTAGCCCTGGGTTAGGGTTAGGGTATGTTGTTGGTTCGGTGTGTTGCATGCGGAAATCTTTCTGGCACACATATAGAATTCCTCCCAGTTAATCTATGACTAATTGAACTGTAGCGATGTGAGGATGATGCTGTCCTGAGAGCATCATCCTTAAAAGTCAGCTGAGTTCAGTTTTGTTTTCCTGCAAATGATTTACAAGTGAGCAATTATTTTTATAACAGGTCTGTTTATTCCTCGGTTTTCTTTCTTAATCTTATCGCCGGATGGAATTGTATTTGTTAGTGGTATTTCATGAAAGGTAAGCAGATCTATATGATTTTTTAAAGTTATTATTGTAATTTGTTTTGTTGTTGTATAGGTGCATGCTTTCGCACTTAAAATAGGCGTCACAGTCCCAGCGGACGACGATGGGCTTACATCTAATCATCGTGATTCAAGTTAACAGAGATCCGACCCTTTTAGAACACGGCAAAGACAGCAAGAAACCTTTTTTCGGCTAGATTTCCGCATGCAACTCACAGCCAAATTTTAATTATAACACCTACACACGCAAAATATATTTCTGGAGGTTTCGTGTCCAAATCAATATTCACTAAAATTGAACTAAAAAGGTGCTTGGTTCCAAATCTTTGTAATAAATCCAATTTCATTAGGCGAACTGGTGATTCGGCGGCCTCCAGGGACGCCATTTTCCCGACCTCAGTCAATACGAGGTAAAACCCAAAAGTTTCACTTATTCCCGGGCCGGAACAAAGATATTTTTGCGGAGTACCGTTTGCGGGGGGTCGCAGGGGGGCGGAGCCCCCCTGGCACTATATGTACCTATATGGATCCAACCTATTTTTTACGCTCGCCTCGACTGATGCTCCCTTGAGATTAGCTTGGAATCCTGGATATTATGGTATTTTGTTTTATTTATATACCCGGATCCAACTTTTGTATTTTTTGACCTTAAAATTTGCATATCTCGCGCTTATTGCGAGAGGTCACGGGAATTCGCGATGTAAATAACATGCGCTCTGATAATACTTTAGGATATAAAATCCTGACTTTAACAAAGATTTCTACCTGTCTTTACATTTATATTCATGAAACAAAGCATGTGCACTCATTAATATGGCGCTATTTTTTAATTTTAGTATATGACCACCAAATTTCCACTCACCTACAACTTGTCATTTGGTGATATCGGCTATACCGCAGACTAAGGACTTGGCGGTCACAGGTTCTAATCCACATTGTGCATGTACTAATATTATGTATGGTGTTTTTCTCTTTCAGATATTCACAGACCATTTCAAATGTGTATCATGTCATAATGACCATATGCCATAACATGAAAACCCGCAAGCACGCAATATTGAAGAAGCAAACTTACTTGCCATTTTCCTTTCTTTCTTTCTTTATTTCCCCCACAAAAAACCATGCCCCACTTTTTTTATACCACCCCCATCAAAATAATCCCTCTTTAGTATGTTGAGTTGCATGCGGAAATCTTTCCCTTTTTTCTTTAGGAAATGAAAAGCTTCTTTCGCTTCACTCAAGCTCAGAATTTGATTTCTTCTACTTACAAATTTTGACTTAAAAGACATGAAAGACTTGTTACTTTCGGCCTTCTCTAACGACAGCACCGATTCCATGACTTATCTACGACTAAATGAACTGTATCATCGGTGCTGTCGTTAGAGATTGCCTTACTTTCTACATTACAATTTTTTCATTTCAGCAGCGTTCAGAATAGACTTTTCGCCTGCTCTTATAATCGTGCTTATGATGCATTTTCTTCTGTATACACAAACACAGATGTAAAAGTCTCACCAGAACAAGATGACGAAACACACAGTCTCTCACCTAAATAGTGCATAGGATTTCGAAGAAAGTTTTGTCTTGGATGACTGCTAACGGGCGAAGACTGGGGGACGGCGGCTGATCTCCAAGGACTGATATACAATCGATAAAAGCATAGCAGGAAAATGGTGCACTGGAGGGCTTGAACTCGGCTTTTATGGGCTAATGGACATTTCCCACACGCTTGTCCCAACCAGTTTTAACCAGATTTATTGCATTTAATTTATTACCGAGGAAAAAAAAACTTTACCAAATCGTCACCACATCTCATATTTAAACAATAGGCTTGTTGCATCCAAGGTTGCCAGATTGGGCTATCGCAGCCAAATACCAAGTTTTGGCTTCTTTTTAAAAACCCTTCCCCCCCGAAATAACTGTCTAGCCCATCGGCTCTTTGTTTCAGCTCTGTTAGTCTTTAGATCAATTCTGATTAATGCCATACACAAAAGGTATGTAAAATTATCTGACGAAACATTTACCATCGGCTTGGGGCCCTAGACTGTAATGTAAGAACTCCAAACGTGATAGTTAATAATCGCAGTAAAGCTAAAGGAATTCTGATAAACTTTCTATCACTTGTTCTAATATTGAAACTATTTTTTTTTCTTATCATTATGTAAATATTTTAGGGGGAAAAAAGTCAATTATTGTCCACTCCACTCAAACTGTAGAGCATTTCAAATGATTTCCCATCTGGCATGGTTGGCCCTATGAACACGAATAAAAGAATGATCCCAGTTTCCATAATAATCGTTCCTTATCTTGCTCTGAGATATGAAGAAAGATTTTTGATAATGTTAATTCCCGCATAAATCTAGCACACAGACAGTTTCGCAGTAAATTTCTTGCCTTATGTTGAATTTGGATCCCAGTCGACATTTTCCGTATTTTATGATTTGGCTCTTTTTCATGAACTTTTTGGCATCGACTATAAAAAAAAAAAAGTCTGGCCACAGTGTTTCACTGTGACAAAATTGTGTCGATTTATGAGTACAATTCACGTGCTTGGACAAAGAAATTACTGAGAAGATCACAGTCAAGTCTGTTTTTGTTTGATTTTTTTTTCCCTGTCTGCTCTCCGAAAATATTTGTAAGGACAAAATCACCATCGCATTGAAAATTATTATTTATTCCCTTTCAACCGGCCTTATACCCATCTTCCTCTCCTCCCCTATCCTTTCTCCAACCCCCCCCCCACACACACACACACACACATAGACACACATAGGCCTGCTGTTTTGCTAAAGTGGAAGTGAGTCCTATTAAAGTAGTTTGTAAATTAAGAACGATCTGTGAAACAGCAGTTTTATACAATCCAGTCCTGTTTCAGTGCCAGGCCACGACTGACAAGGAGAGCTGGTTTCATGACTGTCTGTTCGTTTTTATAAAGGAACTTTATCTAATCAAACACTACACCACCAGACTGAAGACGCTGTAAGAAGCTTTGAAAATCCTTTGAACTAAGGAAAAAAAATAAAAACCATGCCGCAAATTGCAATTTATAAGCAAATGGGATTCCAGAGCTATATTAAGGTGACAGCCTGACAGCTGTGACAGCTAATCTGGTGACAGGGGGGGGGGAGAGAGAATGAATGGGAGAGAGCGAGAGAAACAAGAAGAGAGAGAGAGAATGAATGAATGAATGAATGAGAGAGAATCAAACAGGAACTCCAAACGAAGAACAAACGAAGAGGCAGATGTGTTGGAACAAGAATGTCATATATCATCCCTGTTCCCCACTCCCCTTTTGCCATACAGCTCCATGAATACTTTAAACTGTTGAGCACATTGCTATTTTTTTTTTTTTTGGTGAAGCATTATTAATTTCTCCTATACTTTCTTCCACTTCTTTCATTTCCTGTTCATTTCATGTCATTTTTTATTCCCAAGTTCTGATCTCAATAACGCGAAAAAAAACGTGTACGATATGTCTATGAATGAGATCACTGTATCGATCATCATAGGGTAATAAATCACATTTGCGTCAAAGATTTACGTAGGTTTCACATTCCCTAACCAATCATTGGTACAAACTTAATGTTAGCTAACTTAGTTTAGACTATTAGAGACGGTGTTTTTAGGTCAGTCGTCAACGAAATTGGACAGGATTCCAAATTCAATTCCAGCTGCCGACTGGTCCAAATTTACACCCATGACGTCACAGTTTCAAGCCGCCGACCTGAACGTTTTTTTTTTTAAATTTTATTGTGGTTGTTTGTTGTTGAAAGTTGAGTGTCATCCAGGCGGTGTAATTATTTTATTTGTACAGGGTTTGAGGCCATACATTATCATTACAAACAAGTGAAAAATTCATCATGATAAATGAGTGAAACGTTCAAACAAACTGTTGGATCATTTATTTGTTAACAGCCGGGTTTTTTTTTCTCAAAATGCTCATTCCTACCCTTCACAATATTCTGTATGCCAAACAACAGTGAGTAATGTAATACGGAGACACAACAAGTATGTCACATTACCTGGCTGCCATTGTCTTTATTCTTTCTTGCTTACATTTTAATAGCGAATTAATTTCGTTATTGACTACTGCTTTCATGAAACTTGATAGAACATAATAAGGAAGCAAAGATTGAGCATTAAAAGAATACTCAGTTTCCTGCAGGCTGCATTCGAAAAAGGTCTTCGATTGTCTACCAGTGGCAGATCTACATGTAAGTAAGTCATGACTGCCCGTTACAGTGCACTTGTGTTGAATGACAATCGGATGTTACCTCTCTTGATTCTAGACAGACAAACGAGTGGTGTGTTGGAGAATGGAAGAAGAGTATTTGTGACAGAACCAAACGTTGTGTTCTTCAGTCATAGCACATCCATCCTTCTGTCCTTCGGTAAGTGCAGGAAAGCCGCACCATTTTCTGATGTCCATTTAGGCAGCTTACCGCAGCAGCAGACCCACACCCAGCTTAATGCACAATAATCCTCATGGTTCTATCCATAAATAGTATAAAGATGGAAATCGCGTGATTTTTAATCTTAACTATGATACCTTCGGTTTCTGGATGCATTCATGATACAATGCCTGAGCTATGAATCTCTGTCCAACCGTATTACTGACTTTCGAGCTGCTTCATGGGTTGGCGTGAGACCATGGTAGAATCTGAGATGTCAGCCATTATCTCGGACTATAATTAGCCTCGAAACCGGAACTTGTCACCCGCCTCTTGTCAACAATGCATTTAACGAGTGGTAATGCTTTAAATCGACGTCAGTGCCGTTGTTAAGCGAAATGGGGAGAGGAAAACAGAGAGAGAGAGAGAGAGAGAGAGAGGGAGAGAGAGAGAGAGAGAGAGAGAGAGAGAAACAGACAGACAGACAGATAGACAGACAGAAAGAAACAACAGACTGATATAGACGAATTTAGGGTAGCTACATAATGGGACTCCGTTCAATATTGCGACTAGGACACTAGGGATAGAAAGAGAGAGAGAGAGAGAGAGAGAGAGAGAGAGAGAGAGAGAGAGAGAGAGAAATAATGATAAGCCGATGGAGATGTAAACGTTGTAAATCTACGATCTTAACCACGCAGGAAATTGCAAACAAAAATGACCAAAGGAATCATTAATTGACGGTCCTTTGTTGTCAGCTGATAAATTTTAAAGACTAAATTAATTAGGACTTCACGAACTCGAACTCCATGTCCCCAGGGGCCGTATGCATAATCTTTACGTTAGTTAACGCACTGCGGTAACCACTGGAAACTCCCAAAACATTAGTAGTGTTCACTGTGGTTAACGCAGTACGTTAATTATGGATTATGCATACCGCCGCGGTCCATGTTTCGAGTTTGTGAAGTTCTCGAGTCCGTGGATAAACTTTACTACAGAACATAAGGGACTCCGTGGGACTGCATGTATAACCCTTAGGTTAATTAACACATTGCGGTAACTATGGGAAACCCTCAAAACATTGGTAATGCTCATTGCAGTTAACGCAATACGTTAACTATCATTATTGGAATACTTATACGGCCACAGAGCCCTATATCACAACGGGTATGGTAGTTTCGGGTATATGGGAGTTTCGGGTATATGGGAGTTTCAAGTATATGAAATTCGAAGTTCGAGGTTCTATTGTAACTCTGAGAACAACACCGGCCAGCCTATCGTGTCCCGAATATTACATGCCATTTCAGTTTCGCCCTCCAGTTTGTCACTGACCGATGAGGACACGGGAAAAATGGCAACGAAAATAATGAATAATACTCATTGCTCGTATTTTGCTTTCGATGCCGGGCCATTCTACATAACGTAAATTACATTTGAGAGGATTATATATATATATAGATATAGATATAGATATAGATATAGATATAGATATATATGTGAACACATAACCGAAATATGGTTGAAGTCCATCTATTATTATTATGGACCAGGGATGCCACTCACTTTTCGTAAAATTCTCTGAAACTTTTGCGGCTTCGCGGAAACTCATGTGGACTTGGTATCTCTAATCTGAAACTTCTACTTTCAAAGCGCCAAATCATGTTTGATCTCTAAATAAACCTATCTTAGACAATAAAGAAAAAAAAGCTATCTCTTTAGAGAATGAAGACGCATAAATTAATTTACTACATTATTATACAATAGAGAAATCGAAAGCAGAGTTGCCAACCCCTAATTATCATGGATTAGACAGCTGATAAGGCTGTTTAAATAAATTTCATCACATAGTTTGATTCTTCTAATTAGTCATTCAAACATGTTCTTCGTCAATATCAGAAATTGATTGTAAACACGAAGGCTAAGACAGGCTGCTTCATAATCTTGTTTCTCGAAGTGCTTGGGTTGTGATTTGATAAGTGAAAGCTTCATTTGGAAATCCCCTAGATACTACTAGGATGTCCTTAAAAAATTTTGCTGCTTAGATCTCTTGCTTTCAATCATGATTCAGGTTATCTCCGCAAATGAACGTAATCTACGTGTTCTGCGAAGCAGACCAGCCTAACCGGGCCTAACCCACACACCGTCCGAGGAAGACGAGCAAGAGCGACGGGCTATTAGCCAGTTCTAGTACTGCCGAAGCTAGGCCTACAACTACAAGGCAATTTCCGCATTGGACTTAAACTGAACGTTTGCCAATTTGGAATATTTGAGGGTAAGGAAATATGAAATCACAAAATATCTCACTATAGTCTGATAAAAACTGGCACGTAAATTATATCAGAGCATTCAAGTTTTCCGCGTTTTGCACAAAATATAACATTCCTGTGAAATCATCAACGCCATTTTTTCTTATTTTCTTTTGGGACTGCTGAATTCTCTAAAGAAAACATTCTCACAGGGTAATGATATTCAGTTTTCTAGTCTTCACAGTCAAAAGTTCAGTGTGACACAAATTATATTTCTTGTGTCATCTAAATTTCGGTTGGGTGCTTTTCACTGTCATGAAATTTACAAATATAAAGAAGAGCTTGAAAATCACTTGAAATTATGCTCTTTACAGGGCTGAGCTTTGCATCTTGATGACCGAAAAAAAGAAAAGCAAAGCCATATTATCAACAAATTGTCTCTCTCCAGTACATGGAATGGTTCTATGGCTATCACTATTTTCCAAGAACCTGTATTCGCTGCACTTAAATATAGCAATTTTCCTTTTTAAAAAAGCACTCACTACTTCACCACTAAATAGACGTCTATTCGTTATGCAACCCTGACAGTGGGTAAAAAATGCAGCTAGAGACAAGGGAGAAAACTAAATGACTCAGGGAAGCCTGAGAGATGAGGAGAACCTAAGAGACACGACCGAGTGAACGTAGGTCACACGAGAAGGAAAACAGAAAAAACTTTTATATAGTTGACTCAGATTAATCGCAATTGGGGTCAATCGCCCTGTATGCTTGTGGCAATATTTTCCATATAACAAAATGCTTGTTGCATATAAAGTTACTGGATAGTGGACACTTCTTTTACTCGCAACTTTTCTCTTGCGCCCGAGGAATTGTAATTAAGCGGAGTTGACTGGAGAACCCAAATTGATTAGAGGGACTCTACAATCTGATTAGAGGTTGCGCCCTACGAAGACCCAATCTGTTCCGTTAGGGGAGATGGCAATGAAATGACAGTTGACCAGATGCCTTCTCATTCAGTAAACATGTTAGAAGAATCCATCCCGTACCAAATCGCTATCCCAGGGGTAAGGCCATCGAGGGCATCCAACCATCATACTACTGAGCCAGCGATCATATTCCGATTAGTAAGCCGGCCTGGCCAGATAGAAACTGTCATTACTCCTTTTTTACCCTCTTCCATGATTACTTCTGTATGAACCGGTGTAATCGGCCAAAAATACTTCCCCGACCAGTTTTACTCAGAAGAAAGTATGGCCGAAGTTATACTTCCTCTTACTCTTAGGCAAGTTTTTCTCTTCCCCTCCCCCCTCCCCCCCCCCCCNCTACACACCTCCCGGTCCTCCAATCCTAAGTCACGTAAGGATGGGTGGCTAGATGAAGAAAAGGATGGGCAGATAGGAAGAGAGATTGATGATTAAAATGACAGGGATAAAAAGATGGATGGATGGATGGATGGATGGATGGATGGATGAATGGATGGACGGATGGATTTGCATAGGTGTTCCTCTCCATCTGTCCTTCTGTTTGCTTTTCTGTCTGTCAGTCTGTATGTTCATCAGTCTGTTGATCAAAATCAGTCCAATTGTCCATCCCTATCCCTTCTTTTCTCTTTGTCTGCCTGTCCATCTGCCTGTCTGTCTAACCGTGTCTTAGCAATTTAACCATCCATCCATCCATCCATCCATCCATCCATCCATCCATCCATCCATTCATTCATTCATTTATTCATTCATCCATCCAATCTACTTTCTATTCATAACTATCTACTGTGTTGCATAGCTGTCAGCCGTAAGCATGACGTCTCTTGTATTTAGACTAGTGGATTTTTTGGCATAAGTTTTAGATTATTGTCATTTTGTAACATGCGAATTGCTCTAAATTGTAACAGGTATAATCTACTGATGCCATTTTTAAACCTTCCTTTTTTAAACTGTGAAGGTCTCCAATCATAACACCTAATGGAGAAGGGAAGGTAATGTTATGAAATGAAAATGTACTTAATTTTCATCCAGATGTCAGTCAGGAATATGTAAAGGCTGTGAGCTGATGAAAATGTTTTTCTCACAAGGAAATAAAAGTGTCTGATTCCAAACCAGACCTCTTTCTCTTCCTATAACACATCAAAGTTTGGTTCTAAATTGGTCTTCTACAAATTAGGAAACTGACAAATTTGATAGATTTTGCTCAGAAGCTCAGAAATTTAGGAATACAATATTATGAAAACTATGGCCAATTAAAATTATGTGTACTGATTGCATGCCATGCCTATGCAGATTTATTTTTCTGTTCATTTAAAATGAAGTTAAATGTGAAAGCAGCAGATTTCAAACTTCTTTCAGTCATCGCACTGAAATAATTCAGACAAGACAGTAATTTTCTCTTGTCGAAAAAAAAACAAAAAACAAGAACATGAATTCCTGAACACCAAGACAGACAAAATGAACTGAAAAACTGAAGCATGTTAACTGTTTCACAACATAATTTATTAAAAATATCATACACCATTGTGAAAGATGACATAAACATGGACATTTTCTCTTTTTCTCTCTCTCTCTCTTTCTCTCTCTCGACTGCTCATCTCCTCCATTTTCTTAACACATCAGAAAAACCTGATCTTTTTCCTCATCTTCTTGACAGTTCTTTTACACCACCCTGCTAATGACTGTTATCATTCATAAAGAGTGTAACTCTGTCAATACATTTATTGCTGATCACAATCCCCTGCTCCACACATTCTCACTCAACACTCCCAACTACTTTTAAATAAATATATTAACTTTAGTAGCACTAGATGCCTCAGGTCCAGCATTCCGCTGGCTGCGTGACCATTGTTATGAATAATGACCAATGAATGTGTTGCCTGCTGGCTGATCAACTGACACCGGGCTGCGAAATTTGACTGCCACCTCACATGGTCAGCACTGGCATGCAAATATATTCCGTCGCACCCAACATTGTAGAGTGAAGGTGAGAACTGGTTCTACCATAGCATCACAGGGATTAACAACCAGATTTTTAACTCTCACAATACTAGGTCTTCGGCATGGCAAGAGTGCCTGGCACCATCAGTACATTACACCGTGTCATTGCCTCACCAGATTACTTGCCAGCTGGGTGCTTTGACGCCAGATAATCTAGTTTACCATTCACCTCTATGGGTTTGGCAGTGCATATAAAAAGCAACCTGGGTAACACAAAACTTCTGATACCACACCCTTAACAGCTTGGTCAGGAGAGTGGATGTGTTTTCAGGAATCTAGACACCATTTCTGATAGCAGCAAAGTTTGAACTTTAATTTCTACTGGAAACAATTCTTCACCCTGCACGATTTATTGTTTGAAGGAACTAATGGCATTAAATGGAAGTAATATAAACAATAAATTAGGTCAAATTCACTTTTTGGCACCTATCCATTGAGCATAAAGCTCTCTCTCTTTCCATATGCATCATTCCTTCCCAGCTTTTATAACTTAGAAGCTAACCAACTGTATGGACCATTAATTAATTGATAAAGACAGGCACAGCGCTAAATTTTTTTGTGTCTCCCGTAAAATTATCAGGTTGGCAAATATAGTCTTTTCCCATTTCTTGTCTAAGTTATGGAATGCACACTCACAGCACAATGTCATGTCCACAAAGTGTCAAAAAAAATTATCAAGATGTCTTCTTTGGTATCACAACACAGCCAGCTGCTAGAGCTTGCCTATATAAGTGAACATAGCGTTCAACCCTCCGTGTCTTGTACATAAGGAAATTATCACAGAATTCAGCCTTGTTCATGCCAGTTGGTCCAGCTATGTCAGGGTGTCTCAGTTGAAGGAGGAATTCCAATACAAAATCAAAACAGTTCCACTGATTCTCTTGATACCTGTGAAAGAAGACATAATTGGAATTAGTCTACATTCTTTCAATTAGGTGTCACAAGGTTGTGTATGACATTAATAATGTGTGTGAAATACTGATTGGATTTAACACTTTTGGTCCACATGGTGCACATGAAAAAAACCAACTTTACATTCACAATCTCAACTTTGCTTAACAGCTTCTCGGGAGCACACAAATAGTTGCAATCAAAAGAAGTTAGAATTATACAGCGACTTTTATATAGAAAGAAAACATCTTGTTAACCCTCGCCGTATGATGCAAAATGCCCCTATTCAAGTACGATGCGGGATCATCTGCACCCCGACTTCATAATATAGTGATTAATTTTTCCACCTTCCAAGTATGATGTGGGATTCTCTGCACCCTGACTTTTTATAGAGGAAGAAAGGTTCCCATCCTCTTAGTACGATGCAGGAGCATCTGCACCCCTACTTTCTAATAGGAAAAAAACCTTCCCTGTACGATGTGGGATTAACTACACTCCCACATTTCTTACAGAAAACCGTGTTTTTGCTGGTGTATAGTATTGCACTTTTTCGTTTTTGAGACAACACACATTCGTCTGGTACCAATTCTATGACAATGGAGGACTGGAAAGAAGCTTTCAACGCAGCTGGGTAAGTTCTTAAGCCTAGATCTATCTAAAATTACTACATAACAAGGCAAAACAAAAGTACATTATTCATGTATAATTTAGAGCATTTTTAAAAGCTGCTCCACGCTTTAGGTTTCTCAAACATTAATAATGCAAAAATCATTTTCTGTCACGCTACTTTCCATCTCTTTATCATTCCATTATTATTCATCGAGTAGGAACTTTTACAATGGGTAGTTCGTGGGTGACCTGGTGGGATTTGCTCTCCTCTCAAAATATAGGCCTACTTTTGTTGTGTTCAACACTGTGATAATTGTTCATGCTCTTGGTACACAGGATGCACATTATAAAAAAAAATACACCAGTGATTTGATTTGAAAAACAGTCTATAATTTGTCTTTATTTCACAACACAGACAATCAGGGAGAAATTCCCAGAGGGAACCGCTGGTGCTTATGATAAGCAATATGAAAACAAGGTTCAGTTTCTAAATTACAAGTATTTTACTTCTCTCCTTAGAGAACACTGAAGTCGAAGTTGTAGTGCTAATTTTCTTTGTTTTAGAAGAAGCAAAAAATGGCGTCGAGCATAATAATAAGCTTGAAATTATCGTTATATCATCATAATTACATGCAACACCCACATGAAATAAACATAGAGGTAAACGAAATCCAAATTGAACGAATTGTTGGCGAAACTGCACCGCAGAAATAAAATCAAGATACAAAATGTTGCATGGAATTGAATAACATGAGAAAGGCCACTTTCAACAAAGAAACAAGGACTTCAGTCATGACAACTATTCAAAATCACACATCATCATCATCATCATCATCATCATCATTATTATCATCTTACATCATCATCATCATCATCCATTGTTTCGTTGGATTACACACAATAAGTTGTTGAGTAGAAGCAATAGTGACTGACAACAATGTTGTATTTTCAGGGTTACCATGTAAAGATGGAAGACGTTGCAGCAGAGTGGCAAGCTCCACCAAAGGCATGCACGGCTTGCTATCCTGGAGGGCCGATGCGCAAGGACAGAAAAAAGATGGCTTCGTGTCCATACTGAATTATAAAGTGTAATGTCTACAATAAAGAAGTTGACCTGGAAAAGCTTTGTTTGTTTTCAAGTTGTTCATTAACTGTTTTGTTGGACACATTTTAATGAAGCTATGGATTCCACTTACAACTCACATATTTGCTGCACAACAGTCTGAGCACAATTGAATAACGACCCATGATCTAAACAGACAAATTTGCTGCACGCTGCACATTTATGGGTCGTTTTCTTGTCCTTTTTTCAGGGGGATTCAGTACATCTGTGTTGTTTCCTTTTGGTTGATTTCGCAAGAGGATCGCCCTGGGTGGAAGCTGGAACAGTAACTGATCTTTGACTACCACTACTGCTGGTGCTTGCCACTGCTCCTTCTTTACTAGTGCTTTCTTTGTCACACCTTGCAACCAATTCAACAGCCAGTCCAAGAATCTCTTTCGGAAGTTAGTCTGGTAACTCCTACGCCTGACTTGTTCCTGAACCAGCTCTTGAGCTATTGCCAGATGGAAACCTCTCCTGTTGTTGCTGTCAGCCTCTGTTCTTCCAGGCATTCTGTAGCGAAATGTATTTTGGAGTTTGATCAACGCTCTGATCATGGTGCATGGTACTCAGCACGATAACGTTCTTTTTGCTCCCAGATTTGTAAGACACTACAGTTGTTTTTTTTCTGGAAAGCAAAAACAGATTCATGCTTTGCAATTCCCCGGATTGATGAGAAACCTCTTGTTCCTCCTGACTGTCCCGACGACAGACAAACCGTTTTACGCAAGTCCCTCGGCCAGTGTCAGGTCAGTAAAAAAATTGTCACTTGTAAGATTTCTACCAGTAAGAGTGGTGAACAGAGTGTGTTCGCGATGTTTCGGCCAGTGAAGCGCTGAGGGTCACTGCCTTCTTTTCCGAGGTATGGAATCCCCTCCAGCAGATAAAACGTTTCCGCATCTGCCACCCAGAATATCTTAATACCATACTTTCCTGGCTTGGAGGGCAAGTACTGGAGGAACTTACAGCGGCCTCTCCAAGTAACCAGTTGTTCGTCAACTGTAAGGAATGGGCCTGGAACAGTGTCTGATTAAACATGTCCCACATTTCTCGAAAAGCTGCAAAAATGTCCCGTTCTCTCCGCAATGACCTTGATTCCTTGTCGTCAAATCGCAGGAACTTGCACAACTCAAAGAAGCGGTATCGTCCCATGACAGAGCGTATAAATGAGTTGCCCATAATCCTGTCCCACATCAAAGTTGTGGGAAGCAAACCTTGCCCCATGGCTCCAAGGTTCAAAAAGCATCCTAACAGTGCTTCCATTTCAACATCATCAACATCTCTCCAGGCATCACCCATCACTCTCCTGCCTTCCAGATTTTAGGACCATTGTCATTTGGGATAGCATCAACTGTTTGACACCACATTTCACGTATGTCTCTGAGATATCTCAATGCATGATCCTACAGAGACTTTTTTGGATTTCCTGCCTAGATATAACATTACTTCATCTTACATCAACGTGTGTTGCCAGTTCTTCTTAATTGTGCATCAAGACAGAAAATCTGCAGAAACCTCTGTATAATCAAGCATAAAGATATCCATGAGACATCGGTGAAATCTGGTTTCAAACAACTGGTGCTATCATAAATGACAGTTGTCCTAAGATCACTATCCTCGCGGAAGAAGAATGCACCATTCAGCACATTGGTGTGCATTTTGCATGGAAATCCAGTGCACTCATGGGAATAAGTTGCACACCATGTTTGGTACGGTACACTACAATCTCTAGAAAAAGGTAGTGCCTCCCCTAAATTCCTTATTAAAAGTTGGGGTGCAAATGCTCCCGCATTGTACTCGGAGGTAAGTTTTATTATATCAAAAGTCGGGGTGCATACGCTCCCGCATCGTACTCGGAGGGTGGATTATTTTCTGCTATATAAAAAGTCGGGGTGCAGATGCTCCCGCATCGTACTCGGAGGGGTAGTAAAATTGCACGTCCTGTAGTGAGTACAGTGCTCATGTTTGCTCACTGCAAAATAACCTGCATGAAGATCTCATTGATTTTGAGGAATCCATGGAGTTTCAAGTTTCTAGCATAAAAAATAAAGGTTCTAGATGCATTCAAAGACCGCGCTGGGTTGTTTTTGCACCCCATCATACAGCGAGGGTTAAGTGGAAAAGGTTGCAATTAAGCAGAAGTTGCCATGATCTATAGTGTGCGTATGCAGAAGTTGCAAGTACCTGGATTGTAATTCAGGAGAGGTAGAAAGAGAGAAAGATTAGATATGTAACAGCACTGCTGTTCCTGGTAACTGACATATGGATGAAAATATTGATAAATCCCTGATGTCCAGTGAGAAGTGTTAAGATTACAAGTAACAAAATCATGTGTCCTTGTTGTTCCTAACAATTATTCTCTCATTCACAGCTTGATAACTCTTCACTCATTTGATATGCAAGACTTTGGAGCCAGGATTCCCTGGTTACACATAATTTTTTGCCATGTTTAAGAATATTCTGTCCTTTAGCTTACTAAATTTACATGAACGTAGTATACATTTTTGGAAAGATCTTCCAATAAGCTTTGAAGTGAGCAATGTTTCAATTTAATCACTCACTCATGTCTTGTTGACTACCTTTTCAGAGATTATCATATTTAGTAACAAATAAAAAGCATTATTTGCCAGAAAACATCCTGCCGAAAAATGTCCAAAGCACCATCTGGAAGCACCTATAGCCATTTTTGTTCAATTGAATACAAGCTATTTAAAAGTTTTCAAATTCATCAACAATTTTGGTCCAAGGGATACAACCAAATAATAAAACATTGGTTGAAGAAGCTTACTTCTGTCTTCGGTCATTCTCATTCTTTATGGAAATTTTCCTAGTTGTACTGATTCATGTTTTGGCAAAATTTTCCTTTCAAAGTTTTAACAAAGGGATATCTGATCAACAAAATCATGGATAAGATTAAGCAACTTCCCTTATAGGCATATGTATTCAAAATTCCATGCTTTTTTGACTCACTTCAAAAACAGAAAAGAAAAGAAAAAAAAAGAGGAAAATTCATATCCTCAAGAACTTGAAGGATGAAAATGCTATTAGGCTTCCAGTTCAGTCTTAAATGATTTATATAAAAAATTGGTCTCAATTGTTGCACGCTTACTGTGGTTACTGTTGTTAGAACAAACATGAAACTTGCTTTCCCTTACTGTAAATATATGTTTCTTTTCTTTTTTCTTGGCATTTAAATAGTGAAAACAACCTCTAATTTTTTATATTTTTTTTTAAATTGGTTTATTTTGCAGATAGTGCTCCATATGTGTCACTTTTCAATCCTTCAGGACCTTCTCCTGTCAGCAGCATTACACCGCACTGTAGTGAACATAAATTTATGGCAGCCGTATCATTATATTTCTCTGCCTGGGCCATAAACCTTTTACGTGCTGACTGATGTGCAACTGCTTCTGTGCTCATACTGATTTTGTTGAGGAAACTTGGTGTCTGAATGTTTGAAAGTACAATTATTTACAAAAATTTGTGCGGGCAATCTGCTAACAGTAAACATAATTTCATGGTTAAATGCACATTAAAAGTCCTACCTGGATTTATGCCACAGTGTGGACTGATTATTACAGAAAATTGCCAGTGTTTGGTCCCACAGCTCAGACTGACCATTAACACATGATAGCACTGATACACACTCCATCCACATAGAACCACTATTCAGCCCTTTCTCATCAAAATCAAAGACATAACCTGTGGAATAAGCAAAAGCTTGTATGGTCAGATCTACAAATAACACAGCCTGCTAATCCATCCATAAAATTATCAATATGATGAATTTGGGGTGTTTTGGTGGGGTCCAAAGTTGAAATGGCGTTGACAAGAGTGGCCAGATTAGGAACCACCATCACTTGAAAAGGATCATTGAAAGCAGGATGCTCTGATCATATTGCATGTTTTTTCCATCTATATCAGTGATACTTATTGCCTATTCCAAAGTAGATATTTGCATTAACAAATGAAGATAATCTAATAAACACTCTTTGTTTTTCTAAGAAGAGAAGCTCAAAACTGCTCTCAACTTTTATGGAAAAAAAATAAGCTTCTATGTAGTCAATAAAGAGTTCGTGCAAAATGGTTAGATGAGTTTGAGCTGCAACATAAAGCACAAATTTCATTTCACCTTAAATTTCTGTTGCTGCAAATTTATAAAATGTTACTGGGCCATACCATTTTTATCTGTGACTCCAATATGAAGATTACATTCTCTTGAATAATTTCTGAAATTAGACAAAAGAAAACGATGAGTGTGATCAATAAATTTCAAATTTTCACATTCAACATAAACTTGAATCAAACTGAAGGAGACTAACCACTGTATCAGTGGAGAGAATTGACCTGAATCTGGTGATCTATACAAAGCCATGCATAGTCATGGAAGAAGTGAATGAGTCCAAAAACTGAAGCCGTAGTGAAGGATTAAAAACCCTAAAAAAGAAAACATTATCTAATTTTTCATAACAGGGCAGACAATGGGAAGACAAGGTGATGTGTTGTTATGAAATGTATAGTATCTGTGATATATATGTATAAAATGTACATGTAGGTTTTGTCTCAGGTCTATGAGCAAGGAAAAGCATGTGTCTGCTATTTATCAGTGTATTCCATTGGTCTGAATGCTTTTGATTGCAACCAGGACAAATTCCCATCGATAATGAAGTTCTCTTGTACTTTGTACACACTACTGTCATGCCCCAGAGGCACTAACCCTCAAACAAATCTAAATGAAATTACCAATACAACAAATGATTTCTGAAGTCTCAGCTTTTTCTAGTCTATTTTATTATGCATATTACAAAGTGTAACTAATCATGAAGCATTAATTCCCCTTTCATCCCATTCTTCAGATTAAACCATGTAATCTCTATCTCTCTTGAAATGAAGCAACACTTGCATGAGCCCTCCTAACCCCAATTTACTCACTCAGGGCCAGAAAAAGGTTTATTATTTATTATTAACCGATTTCATTCAGCATGATCCTTTATGATGCACCATCTTGTTTGATGCACTAGTGCTACGAACTTGTCTGAGGCATGAAATTCGTAATTTCCTGATCATGGATAATCCAGAATATTCTTGATGTAAATTGACCTTGCGGGTCTCATACGAAATTCATACTGTGTTTGTTTGAATGCACAAAACTCTTAATTTAGCTCCATCTTTTAGTCTGATGTAACATTCTGATATCTCAACTATTTTCTGGGTTCTGATTTTTTCCTCATCCCTATTCTCACAACACTCTTTTATTCTAATCAATTACTCCTCTCCTTAGCCCCACCCTCCCAAACAATGTCAGAATAAACTGAGCTAACTTTACTAACATCCCAGGCATGTAAGGACTACAAATCACAATATGATATTGGATAAAATATTAATTTCATTTACAGGCCTAACACCAGATTACTCTACACCTCAGACATGGCTAACAATTTGCAGCCTTCACAAGCCTCCATCACAAGGAAATTACAAACTTTGGTTTCAAACACAAATATCTTGTGGGAGAAAAAAAGAAAAGCACAAAAGTGGAATCTGCTAAATATCTGAACAAATTATTTTTCCTCATCTTAGAATCTCAACCGCTTAAAATAAAAGTTCTCCCCACAAAGCATGACAAAATACCAGATTCATCAATAAAATATACCTCTCTTCAAGACCGTATCTCTCTGAGGCCTGCGCCCTAAGTAGCTGCCTAACTGTCTAATGGTAACACTGGCCCCGCCCATTAGCAGAATATCATTCATGAGAATACCTGACCTCACAAAATCTCCAAGTGTAGGCTTGAGGACAACAGAACGTGGTGCCTTGAGAGAAGAGCAAAATGGCGATGGAAGAACATAGGGTGGTATTCGACTTTCAGTGGTGGCTGTGCTCTGTTGACACAGTGGACATATCTCTGGAAGGCGGAAGCATACAAGATCCACATCCTTTCTACAGTGCTGGAAAGAACGTAACTCTTGATAGTCAGCTGCCATGATTGTGGTTGTCTGAGTGAAACACAGACGAGACTGTTGACATATGTGTCCACTGTGGTAAAATGTTTGGAAATCTGTGGAAAAACCCAGAAATTCTTTACAATTCCTTCTGCAAATAAAATTGCCACTGAAATAAATCTTTTTACACAGTGCAATGCTGCAGAAAATGGACACATCTGTTACTGGAAATTCTTTAAGGAACTCTATGACATGAATATAGACTAGTGTTATTTAGATCAAATTAGCCTCCAAAGCATTTTAAAAATAAGGGAAAATCAGTTTTCTCTTCTCTAATTTGCCCAAGAACCCACCCAGCCTAACAGCCAGAATTCTAAATTTCTCAATTGCCCTCTAGTTCTTAGAGATCAACATATCAATCAGGAAAAGAGAACAAATTTTATGGCAGTTGATCTTAAACTGATCATTGTTGAAACTGAATTCTGCTTATTAAATATCGGTATCAAGAACATGTTTACATAAGGTTAAGGGCAAGACTGACGAAGCTGAAATAAAAACTGCCAAACTTAACCTATCCAGGATTCTTTTTTACTGTATTTTTGTTTTCCATTTTTTAATAAATTTCCAGTACATGGAATCCCAGAACAATAAAACTTTATTTATTTCCCCAAGTTTCCTTTAAACAACACATTGATACCACTGGTTTTGATTCACATGAACAAACACACAAATAAATATGCAACATTTTTTAATATCTTCAGAGCCATTTGTGGTTACTCAAGAGGACCCACAGTTTTCATCTACATGTACTGATGTAGTCTGGCGATTTTATGGAAACTCCCGGAGGCATTTGGTAAACTTACATTTACGCACCACATCTAAATAATAGTAAAACAGAGGGTGGGAGAGGGGGTAATTTAATCATAGTGTCTCACGAAGACCTTCATAAGTTGCCAATAGCAAATGACTGGAAGGGTTGAAGGATGTTCGATATACAGAGATCTGTGTAGATCTCTTGTGAAACATTGTGATTGTTGTAATGAACAAAAATCCAGAAGAATATTTTCATGTGTCTTTATATAAAGCTTGTTGAATGCATTTTTCCCTTCTTTGCTCTACAAAAATTGTGTTCCACAAAGCATGGTTTGTAATTTGGGCGAGCAGGGTAATAGTTAGTAATACAGAATCCACGACTTACCAGCAACCCCATTATCTGGACTAAGCTATTCAAGTCCAGCACTATTTAGACTAGATCTAAAATCATGACTTTCAATGCTAAACACTAGTACTCATTAACAATGCTGTGAATAAGATTAAGGGATTGCATTATGTGGACAAAGATTACTAGGACTAGAGTAAGAGTGCCAAATGCGGGTGGAGCCCTCCAGAAAACAGGTAAAATCAATAGATATCATAACATAAGCCTAAAGATTGTGGCATAATAATTAATAGGGTTCTCTCACTTGGCGCTTGATTAATGAAAGAGTTCCTAGACCATGATGATAATCATCTTGCCTAGTCTACTCTAGCCCTAGGGTTAGAAGAAAGGATGTCCCTAGGCCTAAGCCTAAGGCCAAAGGTGCTTGCAAGTCCTTCCCTAGACCTCTGATTCTGCCCCTTACCCTCAATCAAGTGCTAAGAGGTCACGGTACACTGCCACATTCTCAAGACTATAAACATACAGGCGGTGAGTAAGTGCCGATAAACAACAGTAGGTAGTCCCTGCCGTCTCGGGCCTCGGGATCGCCCCCGTTTCCTCCACCTGTGAAACTTTGCTTCGCGTTTCGCTAAAATTTTCCCTTCCTTCTCTTAGATTTTTTTTTTTAAACTCGTCCACCGAAACATTCAACTTTATTGTTCCCATCGGAAAATAATGATCGTCACTAGTCTGAAATGGAAAAAAAAATGGAAGAGGACTTTATTTACCCCGTAGAGAAATTGTATTACAATGCCATACAATGTTATACTCTCATTCATAATACAAACACATATAACAATACATATCATACATGTAAATACATAATATCGTCACTGCGCTAGCAGAATGGCATATAATCTCAGAGATATGCCATTCATTATGACTCTAGCATATCATTGTATTCATAAGAACATTGCCCATCTTATGGTCAAGAAAAAACTAAAATGCGCTGATCCATTTTCGTGTTATTTAAAGAAAAACAGATATTATTATGGCACATCTCAGCCCATGAGTTATGCTATTCTGGTTCTACAGTCATTCTGGCACATCTCAGAGATATGCCAAAATGATAGTGGTGCAAAATAGCATATCTCATTGCCATACCAATATTATTTTGGCACAACTCAATACTTGTCAAGTTTCAACAATAACTGTTCTTGTATTCGTCTTGCTAGAAATCGATACTTCATAATCTATGGATTGTCATAGTTCTCTCTTCTTGGTGCTGTTTGACTACAATAATGTATGATGTACCATTGTGCCACACTGCCCCCTAAGTTGAAGGCCATTATTAAAATTTATTAATTCCTAAATCTCCACTCGTCACACAGAGGATGGCTAAATAGCAGATCTCAAAGTAGCTGAGCAAATTTTGGCATAACTCATGTTGTGACCAACTACAAAATGGCACAACTGATTTTAGAACAAAACCAAAAAGGCACAACTCATAATGAGCCCAGTTTCAAAACGACATATCTCAAAAAGGCACTGTCACAAAAAGGCACATCTCATATACATCCCATAATTTTAATGTTACGCAATTTATACGAGCAGTGCTTTGGCGTCCCTTAATATTAAAATGCCCTACACGTTTTCGGTGTAATTGAAGCAAAAATATGGAAATAAATCACTTTTTTCTTTTTATCTCCAAACTGTGAAAAATGAGATATGCCATTCTGCTAGCCCAGTGACGATATTACAAATGAAATACATAACAAAGCCAGCGCCCTGGTTCCCTCCCCCCCCCCCCCCCCNCCCCCCAACTCTAAAGCCAGGTACTCATTTACACCTGAGTCGAGATCATACCAGTGGTGTGATCATCATCAGGCAAATTGTAGTGTGTGAGTGGAAGGAACAAGAGCCAGTTTTTAGAGACTAGTCAATAAAACTGACTATAATGCAGTAAGACAGCCTATGGCAGACTGTGTGACTATACACAGTCTTTCTGAGTTTTCTTGATGGTTATTTGGTAGTGTATATAGTGAAATTAATCTCCCCTAGATAAAGATTTTTTTCTATTAATTTTTAACCCACAACATTCAGAATGGCATCTACCATTGGTGGTTTTCAGGGGGGCGGGGAAGTTGTTTCCTTCAAGGGATGTAATTTTATTCATTTCTATCTTTTTTAGTAATACTGGAGTTAATTCCCTTGCCATTGCGTTGTTTCTTTTTTTTACCCCTCCATCTTTCATGGCAAAGTCCTAGTCCAACATAACTACTGTACGTTATCTTTGAGGCAAATGCATTTGCCCCTCCGGGCTATTGGAATGGACTGCTTTCTCCAAGCCAGCCCAATACCCGTATGATCACTGCTAGGAAGCGTGTTTTTGCTGTTTACGTTTATATTTAACAATCAAGCCAAAATAACTGTGAGAGAGCCATCTCTACCTAGAGCAATTCCATAGACTAAACCTTTCCTTGATCACATTACACCATAATGGCACTTCTTTCCCAACAGTTGTAGACTGTTGAGTGATTGAGGAAGCTCAGTATGAAGAGTTGGGAAATGTGTTAGGATCACGAGTGAACACTAGGCTTGCACATGAAACTGGGGGAACTTTTTCATTTTTTCAAGTACATGTGCTGTATTACGTTTATTTCTTATATGCCAGTGGCCAGTTATACAAAAATGTCAACGCAATTACGATTTTTTTTCCTCATTATAACAGTATAGTACACTTCATTTCACTCATTCAGCGTAGACAGACAGAGAAACAGACACACAGACAGACACACAGACACACAGACACACAGACACACAGTCACACAGAGTAATAATATTCAGCTTTTTCATATGTAAATTCCTGTGAAGTCAGAGTCCTGTGGTGTAGTGATAGCCCGTTCGACTTGCAAGCAGAAAGGGCCTAGGTTCGGTCCCCAATCGGGAGAGAAAATTTCTGCTAATAGGTTTTTGGGAATTTCATCTCCAAACTAACCTTTCACGATGATTCTGCAAAACATACTGGGACACTTTCCAGATAATATCAGATCGGACTCACGTTCTTCCTGCTTAATGAAAATGAATACTCTTACCACCTGGTTACAATATGTAATGCATTTTTTCTCCTTATCAGGAGTTCTATTTCATGTGGGATAAACAGACAATCTAAAGTTCCCCGATCCCTTCTAAACCCAAACTGCGCAGCACGTTGTTGTTGTTTTTTTCTCCCCCAGATTCAACCTGTTATTAATAATACCAATCAACAGTTTGCCCTTAGAGGTGGACAGCTCTTTATCCCTTATAATTATCTAGGTCACCCGTGGCAGGTATTCTTGATCCAACGGCCCAAATTATTATGCTAGGATAATACTCTAGCTCTAGTCTAAAGTCTTATTAAACAGCACACAAAAACATGTTTTTTCCCCATCTTTCATGAATTAACCCTATAAGTCCCAACAGTAGAAATATTAATATAGTGACAAAGCTGGTTCCCTTTTGTGTTTTGAGATAGTAGTTTACATCTTTCCAGCTTAACTCTTATAATGTCTATATAGACTATTTATTGTTATGCCATTGTACGCTGGTTCTTTGAGGAGTCATTTCCACATATCTTGTTTTGTTACGGAAACACCAAGCTCACGTGCCATATATGGCACAATGGGTCTTTGAGGGTTAAGAACTATTTTATTATGCATCGCTTCTTTCCTCTCACTGAAGTGTCTGGTCCAAACCTCTATTTCTGCTGGATGATTGATCAATGTGGCTCCTTTTCTTTTGAGTATGACGAATCAAGGAGGTTCTATTCTCTAAGTATGACGAATCAAGGAGGTTCTATTCTCTAGAATACCCTTTGGTATTCTCTAGACCCAACCTTGTAGGTTACCAATCGTTTTAGTTCAGTTGTCAGCAGAACACTGTACTGAGCCATTACTATGCGATAGTCTTTAAAAAGTGAAATAGAATATATTCATTCCGAAGGGGAACTGCTTGATAATGTCATATAATCTCATTGATAAATCAAAAACAGAACAGAAAACATCAGATTCAATATGATTGCACAATATTACAAATGAAATACATAACACATTTATTACTAGTCGCCGTGATGCAGCACCTTGGTCACAATGTCCCTCCCAACCCTTCTCCACAACTCTAAAGACAGATCTTTATTTATACCTTGATGGGTTAAGAATTGGGATTTAAGCGTCTTTCATGGATGCGCGAACGTAAACCGCCCAGATCAGAGTTTAATCTACAATACAAAACTCCTACTTGACAGTCTTCGGGGATGCGTTTTTTCGGATCCTGCAATTCGACAAAATGGGAAGCCATACCTTTTCCTTAGCAAAGGAAGTATCAGTTTCTGTCCATGCCAAGATGGTTGCCACTCATGCAGAAGAGACAGGGAACATTGCATTGACTTGCGAGTGGTGCTTGCTATAATTATATCTTTGGCTCATTTATTAGTATATAGACAACCGTTGATTCTTGCCACATTCTCCTCCGACACGTTTGATGAAATGCTCTTCTAACATGTTTGAAACTGTAGATGGTTGCCGCCATGTCGCTGAGCTTTTTCCTTCGGATTTGTACAAACTGAGACATATTTCTAACAAAGCTTTAATAGTTGTAAAAGAGTTTTCACTGTAACTGGCGCGCACTAACTAATCGTGTACCCTTTGCTAAGGACTGTTCACAGAATACAAGGAAGGGCTGTGGCTTCCCATTTTGTCAGATTGCAAGGAGCAAACAAACGCAACCCAGAGTGAAAACGACCGGTAGGCTGCACGTCAACGTTGACCCCTAACCAAGAGGATGTTGTGAGCCTTACCATGAGACAGACGTCAAACCCAGCGTTAAAATGCGAAAAATCAAAGACTGACGTATCAGTTCCATTGATCTTCAGCACATATGAGAATTTCTATTGAATTGTTAGAATTTTTAATGATAGGTCGGTCACTATCTACTTTATTTCAATAAATCTAGATCTAAGATCGTTCCCATCTCATAAAGGAGCGTACGCTACATTTTGGTGTTTTGAGTTGAGATTACTTTCCGAAAACCCAAAGTGAGATCTACGTTTTCACGAAGTGGCGTATCGATAGCTCTACTAGTTTCGGATATATTAAACATTTATAATTTGACATTCACAGTGGTCAGGGAGAGTGGAAAAGTGAATGTTCCACAACTTGTCGGCACTGAAGATGGCACTGTCATTGTGCCAGTATATGACTGGCAAACCATCCTTGCCGATTTCCCCCATCTGCCTGGTATCAAGAAGATGCACTACTTAATTCACATCGGAGGACCCTGGAGCCATTTACTTCAGCAATCACTATGGCGAGTGGCTTCAGCGGGCCGTCATATTTCAGGAAAACAGATAAGACGGATTTCCCCGAAAGCTGCCTGTGCCGGGTCTCACAATTGTGAGAAAGCAATATGACGACATCAGACAATACCTCAGGATGGAGATGCAGAATGTGACTTGTCCTGCTCCATGATGACCATGTCAGCGTTGCTGTTTTGTTTCTGAGAGTTTCTTTGCATGCTACCTTACCTTTTTGATGTCACTATAATTATATTATGTATTACATTGCAAAGTTTCTAGCTCATCCTGTATACTTTTTCTCCTTTTTTTGTAAGCCTGTGTGCAGATGAACTTATGTATGTATACTGATATGCTTGTGTTATTATGGTCTGTATGTGCAACAACTTACCTTCAGAAAGCTGGCTGAGTTTTGAAAGTATGATATGGTTTTGTGTTATATTACAAGAATAACGTCTTTAAGTCTTAAACGATGTGCCACATCTTTATTTTTTTTCTCCCTTCCTATACATGCTATGTAAATGAAATTTGGTGTGTATATTGGCATTGTTTACATCTGAATACATACCAAATTTGAAAGCTCTAGCTTGATTTTGAAAGTATGGTTGCTAAGGAAATATGTGCCTAACTTTACAGGCATTTTTCTCAGTTTGTACTTTTTCGCGTTTACTGTCTTTAATATTTTACGCAGCTCCCATTTTTTGTCCGATTTCTTTCATTTTTGTTTTAAAATAAAGGACATGGTCTGCACAATTTGAGAAAAATACTAACTCATTTTGTGAAATTTTGGACTTGTGGTCCCTTTTGAGCTGGAGGGTCACATATGTTATCAATTCTAAATCTCACTGAAGCTTTAAAACGCTATCCTGAAAACCAGGCAAATGTCGCAAACTCCCTTCGTGAGATATGCGACTGTAAATGCAGCCAACACAAGAAAGAAGCGTATAACAGTGGCAATAAATATAGCAACAGACCTGCTCGTTCATTCTGTACTCGAGTACGGCCGTCCACGTGTTATAAAATGACTGAGGTAACGGGTGACAAGTGACCTTTTTGTATCCCTGAACAAAAGAGCCATAATATGTATTTTATGAGGCCTCTACCTCTTTGTTCAAGTCCAGAAAGGGGCTTAGGGTTTCAGTGGCATGTTATCGTCAAGTCCCCAGTGCAGATCTCTTGTTATACAAGACAAGGTAGGCAGACTTGACGTACTATCTACAGGAATACAAGATTCGGTTCATGTTAAGGACTATTTACTGGCGGTAGATATACCATCAATCTGCTAAACATGTCATGTAAATGTTGTATTATAAAACAGAAAAACGTAAATCTTTTCCTGAAGTTTTCTTCAGCGGCTGCTAGGTCTCAGAGGGGAGATTCTCTTCCTCCCCTTCTCCGCTTGCCTCCCCCGATGAAAGAAGAAAATTCTTGTCTGTTAGATTCAACAAAGAGAGGCGAGAAAGACAGTGAACAGAGATAGTGAAAGGTGAAAAACAACAAAAATGTCTTTAATGTAACGTTTGTATGTGTCACTGTCGTCAGTCGTCAGGTTATAGTAGAATTATGCAAATACTCTTCATTTTTCGGGGACATTTCTGGTTTTGGAATCGTGGAAGCGGGGGGCGGGGGAAGGAGGAGTAATAGAATTTCTGGAAGGGTGATGAGAGGTGAGTAGGAAGGGGTGTAATGTGAGAGAGTGAGTGATAACAGCAGAAACGTGATTTGTGTTAGTTCTCGAGAGTCTGGGTGTCAGCTAGATGAGAAAGCGGTGGATGAGTGGAAATAGTGTGCACGAGGAACATGTATGCGTCTCTGCAGTGTATTGTATTCATGTAACATTGTATTGCATTGTATGATAGTCTAATAAAGCTTTTGAACTTTGAACAGTTTTCTGCCCTTACCCCCATTGGTTTTGTAGCTCTAACAAGCACGGTGGGGCCAGGCTAGTTTAGGCCTTTGGCAAAGATATCTACTCGCACACAGTCACCCCTCTCACTTTACTCCTCCCCCCCCCAAACTCCCGCTTCCCCCCTCCCCCAAAGAAAAAAAGAAACATTTTCAACAAATGTTTGATTTTCCAATTTTTTTAAAATCATCCTCAATTCCTGAAGTTTCGATCATATTATTGCGCAACAACATTTCCTCACCAGTCATACCAAATATTATCACTATCCAAACAGGAGAATTTTGCTGTGTTGGGTTTCTTCCTCATTTTCACTTCCTTTATTTGGTATATTTGCAGTTCTGTTGTTTTGTCTATATGGTTACCATTCAATGTTTGACCTCCCATATGTTACTGTGTAACCTGGGTTCGAGTAAATAAATTGAAATTGAACTGAACAAAGACAGATGTCATGTAGTGAAGATGCAACGCACAAAAGTATTAAACTTTGTTCAAGAATAAATGAAAATTCACATCAAATTTCGATTTTACGGTTTAACACCTATCAACTTTGCTGTTTCTGCAAGGTAGGAAAAACACAGACATTAAGCTGCGCCCCTGAAAGGTCAGCACTGTGCCTGTGTGACGGGTGCCCCCATGCCGGTTGTATAGTTGGTCTATTAGTAGCTCCGGCCCTGCTAATCAGTCTCTTTGTAATCTTGTTATCTATCATTGTATGTGTTGTCTGGCTTTTCTTCTCAACATGTTTTCTTTGATGATGGGGATTTGAGGTTTATGTCCATCGGCTGCGGATCGGTTCAAAGCCCTCGGCAGTTCACTAGAGTCATTCATTGTAAAAAATTTTAAAAAAACTCTCTTGCTAGACTAGATCTAAGGAAACTGAGAAAATGTTACAAGTTATGTATTCCATACGCTGGGGTCCAAGATAACGAAAAAAAGAACCCTCTCTTACTAAATCTAAATGAACAGGAAGAATATCGTAAGCTATGCATTTCCTTGGAGTCAAGATTTTTGCCGTCGCGACTTCACTTATCTACCACTTTGTCGTCATGTTAGGCAGGATACAGGGCCTGTCACCGCCTGTACATAGGTTTGTCATTTTCTTTTCTCTAGAAGATCTCTGTGAGTATTTTTTCAAATCCCCCCTCCCCTTCAACAAAGACACAAACACAATCAATCATCTGTGACCCAAATCTTCCTTGGTCATCCAGCTCATTACCTTTCTCTAAGGTGACTTAATGCCCAAATATTTTTTTGTTCATTGAAATTAGCAAGGCCATAGAAATATAGGGCAACCAGAGGCGACTTAGGTGCAAGCTGTAGAATTTAGCTCAGAATATCAAGAAATTATAACTGGTTCCCAAAAATACACAGACCAAGCAAAACGTTGAGATCTTTTTTGTTGTTGTTGTTCAATGGATTTATTTTGTCTTTTAGGTTTGCGTTACCCTCTTACTGCAGCCATATGTTTTTGCTATAGCTAATTAGAGCTACGTCAATGGATCTGACATAGTCTGAAGTTAGATTTATGTTGTTATTTGAAGAAGTGGAGGGGGGAAANGGGGGAGAGAGATTGCACGGGTAAGTTTGGGGATCACGAACCGCCACTGGGAGCAACGTTGCTTTTTGTAAATACACCCTTTTCATTTACCTAGTCCAAGCTGGGAGGACCTTCTGTTGTCCTTGCCCATTCCTGCCAACAAAAACCATGCCATTGAGTACACAGTTCCAGCCAAAACAAAGTAAAATGATCAAAGTACGAGGGGTGTATGAAAAGTTTTGAGCCTCCAAGAAACTAAGGCAGACAGATAATTTTTAACACTTTATTTTTCAGCATAATCTCCATGACGGGCAACACACTTGCTCCAGCGGTGCTGAAGTGCCATTATCCCTTTTGAAAAGAACTCTTCAGGTTGGGACCCCAGGAACCCCTCCACAGCCTCCATGACCACGTCGTCTGTGGCAAAATGCTGACCAACCAAAGCTTTTTTCGTCTCAGGGAACAGATGGAAGTCAGAGGGTGCAAGGTCTAGGGAATAAGGTGGGTGAGGGACAACTTCAAACCCACAGTAACGAATTGTTGCCATGGCAACCACTGAGTTATGGGTTGGAGCATTGTCTTGATGAAAGAGGAATCTTCTGGTGAGCTTTTCCTTTCTTTTGTCTCTGACATTTTCTCGTAGACGCTTCAGAAGATCCGAGTAGTATGCTCCTGTGACTGTGTGACTCTTTTCAAGGAAATCTAGGAGCACCACACCTTGGGAATCCCAAAAAACGGATGCCATGACATTGCAAGCTGATTTTGTGACCTTTGCCTTCTTTGGGGTAGGAGATGAAGCATGTTTCCATTGCCTTCACTGTTCTGTCGTTTCAGGCTGGTAGTGATGAACCCAGCATGTATTCATAGTAATGAAACAAGCAAGGAAATTATCAACATCAGCTTCAAACAGTTCCAGATTATTCCTTGATATGTCGCATCTGGCGCGCTTCTAATCAGGAGTCAGAAGACGAGGCACCCATAGAGCTGAAACCTTGAAGGAGCCAGCTCGTTCCTCAGAATGTTGTCTGCCCGCTCAGCTGAGATGCATAATCTGTGTGCTATCTGTCGACATGATAACCGATGATCTTGCACGATCATGTCAAGGGCAAGGTCAAGGTTTTCTCCAGTGATGACTGCCGATGATCTCCTTGACCTTTGCTCATCTTTAACACTCTGCCTGCCACTCTTGAATTCGCTGATCCAGCGTTTGACCGTGGCATATGAAGAAGCACTGTCTGCTACAATATTCATCATGTCTTTATGGATTTCTAATGATGACATGCCTTTCAAATGAAAGTACTTGATGTCAGAGCGACATTTAATTTTCTCCATTTTCTTTAAAAGTCTGACCCTACTTCACTTCTAAATTTGCAGAAAAAGAAGAAAATGGATGTGCGGCTCGCTGAATCCTGCTATGTAAGACGTGAGAGGCTCACTCAGAGTCCAATTAATTCGCCGACGTATCTATGCCACAAGGAGTAATAGCTCGTGGTAGAATAGGCACTGAGGTTAGGTTGACTTCACCAAGATGATTATCATGGGAAGAAAGTATCGGGAATAGGATGCATGAATGACAGCCACTGCAGTAACGCAGTGAACGGAGACTGTAGATCGTTTCATTGAAAAAAAAAAATAGCGTGTTTTGGCAGACGAACTTTACCTCAAATCTCTTGTGGTGATGGTAATGATGGTATATACAGATAGATCTGTCAAGAAAATGGGAAGATATTGATGGGAGTTCAGCGCGCAGACAAAATGTGAAAGTTGTAAAAGTAGACAACATGGCTCATGGCAAACTCGTGTCCTCTATACATATGGGGATTGAGGCAGCAACGTAAACTTTTAAGGTGGTTTTAAACACCTGCAGATAGAGGTGCAGTAATTGTCACGGATTTTCAGAGCATGCTTTGAACCATGAAGCATTCAATACATACAGACTATATAGAGGGGATTCTACTCAAGGAGTTATCTCGACATGAAAGTGGAACTCAGTTGTGCCATTTTAAGACTCTAAAAGACCATTGGTTAGTTGACCTATTATCGATAGGCACTAACCCATTGAACCCAGTATAGTAATAGGTATGCACTGAGTTCATCTATTCAATAAATGAGGGGAAAATAGAACTTAAAGGAATCAATCCTGATAGCCTTTGGCACAAATACAAATACGTAACAGGTAAATCCACGCATAAGCAACACGTTACGAGTAAAATGATATGGCAATTTACTGATGATATATATACATAAAAAATCAAAATCCACTATTTTCCTAAACAATGAAACCTCAGACTATTACGATTCACTGTGAAGCAATGCACCCCAAATGCACAGATGATAAAATGAATATATATATATTGTCTGTGAATCGAACATACTTCCAACGAATGGATATTCAGATTCCTAAGTCTAAGTAACATAGTAATCGTAAGAAGTAAAACTATAATTATTGTACACATTCATAATCTCAAGCTGGAAAGCAGTAGAGTTTGGTTGTTTCTTAAATCATTAGCAAATTTTTTGAGAAAATCGACAATTTCAAAATATTTTAGATCTTATTCTGAGAAAAAATGTATCTGGCTACCTGATAGAAGGACGGGGCAGTTACGAGAAAACCCTGACTGCCGTAATGTCGGTGCTGGGAACAGGTATTGAACATGTATTGTCAAATTAGGAGCAGGTAACTTAATGGTGGGAGAATTAGCTTTGCTCGAACGGGTAGCCAGCGGAGATGTCAAAACTAGCACATGTCACTGTCAAAAGTATCCAATCATGTTTTCCCTACATCCTGATTTCCATTTCAACCTCTAGTCTATCTCAAGATATGCGACACTGCTATTCTTACGCCTTCTTTTTTTTTTTAGTCAGTTTTTACGACGGGAAGTTTGCCATTGATTCGGAGGTGCTCAATATTCTAGGCATTAGAAACGCGTATGGACTTCTTTTTAACCTACTTTCAATGAGTACTTTAAACCAAAACTATTTTTTTCCAATGCCATTTCTAGGCTCTTCAGCAGTGATGAAGGATTCTTTGCTATTTTACATACACCAATGTATTAAAAGAAAAAAAAGGAATAGACTACATGTATAAAGATACTGTGAAATTTTTGTGAAAATATTGAATTTGTGAAAGTGATGAAGTAGTTCTTTGTTTTGCATCAACAGTTTTGTTTCCTGGTGCTTATAATTTTCACTGCCTGAAGTACTGAATTATAATATGAAGTATGAAAAACTTGAAAAGATTCAGAGAAAATATTGACGTTCGCTGGACTATCTAAATGAAGCAGTGTATTTATCTAAAATGCCAGTACTGTAGACACTTTCCGGAAACTACTCAAAATAACTGAGATAAGAGAGAATTCTGACTGTGTAAACGGCGAATCTATATTTCTAAATTTTAGTAGAAGATATATATATATATATTTATTTATTTATTTATTTATTTATTTATTTATTTATTTATCTATTTATTCATTTATTTATTTGTTTATTTATTAACTATGCAATATATCTTTACGAGTGGGCTTGAGTGTATACATAAGATAAGTATTAGGTGCGAAGGAATGCATCCGTAAGTGTTTGATTTATTCTACATCTTTCCTCATTATATGTCAAGTGTTCAAATACCAAAGTATTTTATTAAAGATTAATGACGATAATTATGCGATGATGATGATGCTGACGGGCAAATAGATGGGGGTGGGAGGGAGGGAGGGGTTAGGGAGGTGGCGGGGAAGTGGGCAGGCAGACATTCACCACATTTTATATCCCGATACCACTGCTTTATCGCAACTTCTTGGGAGCATGGAGAAAAGAGCAATTGAGAGGATGCGACTACTCAGTGACTTACATAATACAGATATCTATTATTTTGTCATGGTAAAATTGTTGCTATTAACCAGACGTTTTGATTTTCCGAAATACGATTAAACGGGATCGAATGTAGTACAATAGAAGGTGTGGGTAGCATAATGCTCCATGAAAGCCTCTAGAGGTGGTCAATAACGAAGTTCTGGAAGGGTTACCAGACTCTCATGGTGAGAAAGAAAGACTACAGAGAAATGGAGTGACGCGTTACCCTCCTAGGACAATCTGAGGGATAGCAAAACATTTACTGACCGCAGCTGCCGTGCAACAGTGGACATGACATCTATGTCATCATGCAACGAGAAGACTTTCGGTCCGGGCAATGGGAAGTCAAAAGCTAGGCGGGTGTGTGTGAGTGTGTGTGGGTGTCGGTGTGGGTGTGGGTGTGGGTGTGTATTCAGATATTGCACTAACTGTTGTCATTTGTTTAGTTTGCATCTTTAGGAGAGAAAATGGCGGTCAGCAATTTTGAAAAAAAAAAAAGATTACCGAGAGATGTACTTTATCGTGTGCCAAATGCGACATTCTGAAAGATAAAATAATTTGCTGTTTACGATGACCTCTAACCTGCTAATTTAAAAACCTCTAAGGCCTGCTCGATACTGCCCAGTTTAGTGCAACACTGCCTTTCATTTTTCAGATTATAGACTCTACGGCTGTCACTGCCTGCGACCAACGTTTTAAACTCCAGAACCCACACGCTTTCTAAATCCGAATGTATAAGAAGATCACTGGTCAAACGCGGTCATATTTTGTAGAAATGAGATCATAGTCGCAATAAACAGGTTTAACTACAGACCCACATGCTTTTAACCAGAGGCGATGCGTGATCCTAGTTTTGGTGGGGTTAAAATGACTGTTTCCTTTAGGTTACTGGCACATAGTGGGTTTTTTTTTTTCTTCTTTTGGCCCCATAAACAAAATGTGTTATTTTACAAATACCCACTGTGATTTCGGTATATTTCTAGCATGGAGGTTAAAATACTTTCTTGCTCGATCTTTTAAGGGGAAGAAAAAAAAGGGGGGGGGAGCTGGGAGGGGGGAGTCAACGCTCAAAATTTTTCTCAAATATCTTTCAAAAATAGTCACCTTAAATTCTGATTTCGTCCTCAATTTTTCATTACGCTGGTTTTGATCGCGCACTACTACATAGGCCTAACACACTTATTTTTTAGATCTAGAAGGCTCAAGTTTACCTGAGACTTTAAAATTGGATTGCTTATTTAGATCACATGTCATTTTACATATTTCTACACCCTTACACTGGCCGACAGAGTCCCCCAAAAAGGGAGGATTTTATATATGAGCGGATTAATTCGTTTATTCATAATGAGTGATTTGGCCTTCTAATAGGCGCCCGAAACCTTTAGAGTCGTTGGAGATAGGACACTTTGCCTAGTCTTTTCTAATGATAAACCTATCATCATGATCTTAGTGTCTTCAACCTAATGGTGAGGCTCAGTTCCACTAGCTCTTAACAACGCACCGCCTCGCCTTGTAACTAAATGAATTCAATGCAAGTATGCATGATGCTGTATAAACTAGACCAATAGTTGTGTTACACTAGCTAGTGCCTCGTATGAAAGTTGCCATCAACAAATTTTCCCCAAATTTACATTGAAGTGGCGAAAGTAAAAAATAAAAAGCACTGACTTCTTTGTCATGTACTTCTGTTGTCACGAGTACATTCTGAAATTAATATTGCTGTCATATGCACAATCTCTGCCTCATTTATTTACAAGAGAGTGGTTGCCCAAAATAAATAACTAATGATAATATGAAGAAATAATATTATGTCTGATGATAATAATAATAATAATAATGATGATGATGATAATATTTCAATTTTTTTTTATGACGAGTGAGTGAGATTTGGGTGAACATGAAGCATTCTTTCTTCCTTTCTTCCATCCTCTTTCCTTCCTTTCTTTCTCCCTTCCTTCCGTCAGTCCTTCATTCATTCATTCATTCATTCATTCATTCATTCATTCATTCATTCATTCATTCATATTTCAAAGGACATAGCTTTATACAGCATTCCAAATGACCTAGATAATGTCATGATACTGTCCTGTTAGGAACACGACCTCTTTTGGGGACGACAGGTAAAAGACGATACGGTGCGACCTTCTGTGCTCTCAGATACTTGTGCCCAAAAAGCCTAAACATGAAACTGTAATCCTGTACAGACTGATAATCCACTGTAGAAAGGCCATACACAAAGGCTACAGTAACATGATCTCTCTGACCACTCATCCCGAACTGAGGATTATTGCGCGTGTTTCTTGAGCCTGTGTCTAAATGTCAAAAGAATTGACCTCCTCATATGGTGAATGGTCCGCTATCTTACATATTATTAACATTTTGAGGGTTATAAAAGATAAAATTAAATATAATGTTAATTTTCGTGGTGTGAGATAGGCCAAGTGAGGTGTTTCAAGAAAGGAAAAAGAAAAAAAAACTCCATTTAACCCGCCTAATCTCACTTCCGCTTAATTCCAGCAGTTTCCTTATAAGATCACAGAATCCTGTCCTAACAGCGCGCGGATTAAGCGGAGTCAACTGTCTCAGTATCAAGTGCCATAAGAAACGTAACTCTATGTCAAGTCGGGATTGCCGAGAAGGGGAGGGGACAGCTGATGAGTAAGGGGTGGAGGGAGAGGAAACGGAATTGGAAACGGATAATGTCAATTTTCAGACTGTGGAGAAGAGCATGGAGGAACACATTCAAAGCATGGTAGGAAGAAGGGCAGAGTGTATAATAACTATTGAGAAGTTGAGAAACGGTTGAGGGGTTTTAGAGAAGGAAGAACATGGATTGAATCGAGAATTATTATTATAACATAAGCACTGGAGAACGTATAGATCAAGAGACTCCTTTCCCATCTGATGCAGATGAACAGTCGCGAACAAGATAATACCAGGTGTAGGTAATATTATAAAGAAGGAAGAGGAGACTGTAAACTTACTTTTTAAATACTTATCAAACCATAACAAGCATAGAATTAACACAATGCTAATTCTCACTGTGGTCGCCAGACAAAACTGTTTGTCATCCGCGGTGTGATTTACATCCCACCCACAAGGAGATCATTTTCTAGGTGGTAAAAGTTCAGGTGAGCATGTGATACACCCTAGAAACTGGATACGCCAATTTTAACAATAAACCTCTAGATATGCCCTTGGTTACTCACAAGCAGTCACCTGTGGTTGGGCATAATTATTTGCATCCTACAGGACTCGAATCCATAGCTAGGATTCGAAGGATTCAAATCCAGATTCGAATCCTGAAGGGAAGGGTGATACGTATTTATGTAATTTCCGCTTGTACCTATTAGAATGAGAAGAAAATAGCCACTAGATTCTACAAAGGGTCTTTTTAAATGTATTTCGTTTTAAATATAGCTAAATGTTTACATCTGTACACTTGTACAAAGATCCAAATTTTATTATGTCACAGGGATTTCTTACAAACCGTTTGCTTTAAATTTCCTGAGAATGGAGGGATTCGACTCCACACCTATTTCAGGATTCAAATCTGGATTCGAACCCAGGGTAAGAAAATTTGATGGATTCGATCTTGCCCATCACTATGTCACCTGTTGGGCAGGGAGATACGATAAAGGAAGAGCGGCTGCATGGAAGGACCCCATAGTTGATTCGCGCGGAACAGGGAATTGAAAAAAAAAACAAAATGCGTGGATTAGTTACGCTTCCATTCTTGTTAAGTTATAATGTTAGTTTTAGAAAAACATATACTGGGACCCAGTTGGGGATATTTTCTCCACTGAAAAATGATGAAGTGCAAAATCACAATGATAGTCGCAAAGGTGTATGGCATCCCAAGCAAGATAGAAAGGGTGAAAGGTCGTCCTTCGTTTGATAGCGACTCTGAGATTATGACTCTTAGTAAAGAAGTGAAAGGTCATCCTCCGTTCAATAGTGACCCTGATCCCCGGGCGAGATTACCACTCTTAGTAAAGAATGATGGAGCTCGATCCTGTCTTGTTTGTCATGTCAGTAGGGGCGATCACAAAGTGACAAGTACAGACATCGTCAATCTCGGTATACGCCATACTGTGAGAGCATGAACCCGACAATCTCACGGTTTTTTTTAGAGTTAATTTCACATTTCACACCTTGTTTTAGTCTATGGAAATATGAAGCTTTATTCTGTATGCTCCCATGAGAATTTTGGTTCTGACCGTCTATCGTAGAGAAGGCGTATTCCCACTGGATGACTCCGCAAACATTCTCTGATCTCTCACTGTCTAGTATCAGACGAATTAGGTTACAGACCTGAAAGGCCAATGGGCCCTTTTTTTCTTATTTGGGCTATATTAGCCTTTGGAGCCACCCTCTGAACCCAAAGATTTAGCTTTCACACAGAAATATATCAGAGTGAAGCTCATTGTGTGACCCAACTTTTAAGACTGGCCTTACCACAGCAAGCCAGATGAAATTTTGAGCTAGATTGCTATTTGTAAACACACCCTACCTTTTTCACTGGCCAAGGCCGAACCCAGCCTCTTCCGCCTAAGCACACCCTTGACCTGACAGTCCCAGCCCTGGGCTAAATAGTGCCTGGCAAAATAAACTAAAATGGACACAGTTTGCCATCAAATCAAAATTTTCCCCCCGGAGCCCTTATTACTGGAAGCAGAGCATGCCAAAAGAAGGAAAGAGGGAGGTCCCAAAAGTGAAAGTAGACTTACAGGCCTGTAACCTTAATCAACAAACTGTCTAGGCCAATCGTCGGCTTGCCTATCTGGCTTTTTGACGTCATGCAGTACTTATCATGGCGGCGTACAGAGGGCGAATATCCCAACCTCTCAGAGGTGTTTTCTGAGAAATGGTTAGGCGGAAGGTTTAGTGGTTTAGAGTTTAAAAAAAAAAAATATGTAGATTTTTTAGGCTGTGACGCTAATATTTACCTCTGTCCCTTAAAGAATTCTCACAACACCAGACTGTTCACAGGGAGAAGGGAGAGGAAGGGGGTAAGACAAGAAGGGGGTAAGACAGGAAGGGGGTGGGAAATAGTTGTCTCTCACGTGATGTTTATGGGTCTTGAGAATTGATGAAGACAACCCCCCCGTCTCACAGAGGTCATCACCTCTGCAGTACATCTACACTCGTAAATATCCGTGTACTTTTAGAGCGACCTTAAAAGAGGCCAACCCGGCTTAAATGACATGGATGGTAGTGTCATCGAGCTCAGCCTCTGAGGTATTATAGTGCCTGCCCTTAGGTGTGATGTCAGGGGGTCACAGACTGTATCGCCGCCACCTTGCAGGCGCAAG
>JAWQUT010000109.1:1605832-1623771 GCA_033807755.1 Ellobium chinense
CCCCCCCCACACACACACACACTTGTTTTTCCCCTTATAAGGTAGGGGCAAAAATTCCAAAATTACAATAGAATTTGTAGAATAACGCATTTCGTTTATATATATATATGGTCGAAAGAAGAAAAAAAAACAAGAAGCTCCAATGACCTGGAATCTACCGTCCAGCTGTTTCCTCCTTTGCTGCAGCTTTTCATCTGGTCCCAGGAGCTCGCAACATTTCCACCATATTGAATTTTCTCTCCTGGTACGCTGATGGGGTTTTGTTTTTTTGTCACAACACATAAATCTTTCGCCTTTTACCGAAGAGCACGCATGGAAGCTTTCAAAAATCTCTTTCTGGGCGAACCCATGACCCTATACTGTGAGAAGCCCATAGATTTGACTTCCTGACACTCTAATTTAAGGTATCTATTATTGTTTTTTTTTTCTTTCCGCTCTATTAACATTATGTGTTATTCTGCAAATATCCCTGTGATTTCGGGAAATTTCTCCCATGGAGGTTAAAGTACGTCTTTCGCCCGATCTTTACATTTTCAGAACTCTCTTTCAAGAAAGGTCACCTCGAATTCTGATTTGGTCCCCAAGTTTTCATTAGGCTGGTTTTGACCGCGTACTAATACATAGGCCTACACACTGATTTTTTTTTTATTTAGAAGGCTCAAATTGTACCTGAAATTTTAAAACTGGATACTTTCTGTAGATCACAGGTCATTTGACATATTTTTACACCCTGATACTGGCTGGCAGGCCTCAAAAAAGGGGATTTTATATAATATTAGCGGATTAATTGGGTAGCACAAAATGAGTGATTTGCCCTTCTAATAGGTGTCAAGAACCTAAAGGGGCTGGGCCACACTTGGGTCATGACTTCCAAGTACCCTAACTGAAAGGCTACAGGTTGTTTGCAATTTGTTTTACAAAATGGTAAAGGATCACTTTGTAACAGTCATGGGGAGTGAGCGGACACAAACAGATGCTCTCACAGTATAGGGTAAAAAAGGAAGTGCACAAGAAGACAAATGCAGAGAGAAAGTAATAGAAGGAAAGAAAGTGACAGGGCGGGACTCGAACTTATGTTAACCATTTACCCCCTAAGCCACCTGCCCAAGACGAATTCCCAATCCCTAAGAGAAGAGAGATAACTCTAAAAAAAATATGACTTTTTTTAAAAAAAATTTTATTTAAAAAAATCTAATCCGGCACAGGTTGCACCCACTCACTGTCTCATACATGTTTCCACCATAAAGCTTCACGACAGAGGTGTAAAGCATCCTCCATCACCTCAAAAAAAGCCAAAAAATCTATGACAACTTCAAAAAATCACAGAGAAGCAACCATTCGCCCGATTTTCTCCAAACAAACACTGGAAGGAAGTTCGTTTTCCGCAGCTTCCGATTCCACAATTTTTATTTCCGTTTGGCGACATTCAGAACGTGCAATGCCGTCCGTAACGAAACAAATCTAAAACGGCGACCCGCGGCGACTGTAGGGGGTAAATGGTTAAGAGAATCATTTCTATAGGCAACGAATGGTGCTTGTCGCCACGTCGGTGCAGAAATCTTAAATCTGCATTCATTTTATTTCCATGTATACAAGTTTGATGAAATTTAAGGATGTGCACCAATTAACCGAGAACTTGCGCAATAACGATGGGATCTCTTACCATCGTAAGAATTACATCAACTCTGCATTTTGAACGCCACTGAAGGTGCATTCAGCACCGACGCACTAAAGAGATTCCATCGTTAATGCGTAAACTTTCAAACTTTGCAGGTGCTTAAACTGTGAATTTGGTACATATGTAGCCACATATTGAGACATCAAACTTTTTTTTACGCTCTCCTGTAAAATTTGAAGTTCTTCGGTCACAGGGTTCATGTACGGAGTCAATAACAGGCTCAAATTTTTAACTTACCAAATTGATATAATCTTATATTGCGAAAGTTCTAGGCCGATGTGAAATTCAAGGCAAATTGTACCCAATGCCAAATTAAAATATAGGTCTTTTCAGTTCAAAGAGGTAAAGGAATAACCGACCGGTCGTTGAACCCCTTCGTAATAGGGCGACTGTTGTGAATTGGGTTTCCCAACCTAGCCATCAGATTAGAGCCTAACACTATCTCTCTTAAGCAAAGAGCACACTCGACTTCGCTGAATCGCTTGTATCCTATTTAGGCATCACCGATTACTGCCTGCCGGAAAGAATTCCCCATTGCTCTCGTCTTCGAAACCGTGGCGTAGATTCATAACAGTCGTCCATGACATGTATATATGAAATATCTCTAAACTATACATTGATACTAAATAAATTATACGAATAGGTATAAAAAATATATAAATAATTTCAACAAATGTGTCACAAAGAAATCATTCTTTAAGTTATACTTATATAAATCAGCTTTAATAAAACTATTTATTCTGAAATTTTTTTTGTGACCTCCCTCAGGACGGGTGGTCTGAAACTGTACTTTTCTTTGCGGAAAACGAAAAGAACAAAACTTTTATTGTATAGGCCTTAGAAGATAACCAGTACTGAAACGCCTGGGCGCTTAAGATTAATAACCTTCGCCATGCCTCTACCTGACCGCGACGCTTCGCTAAAAACATTGTCCTAGGTACTATTTTCAAAGCGCCGTTGACAAAATCATCAACGGTAATCTTCCTTTTTGTTGCTCCTTTCGTTTCCTGTTGGGCGAGTGAAAAAGATGTCCCTTACAAAAACCTCTATAAAATGTCACGACCGCTGTGCGAGACTGATTACTCTCATTTGGTATCATAATATTCCTGCTGTGCGGTGTAGACGACGCTTTATCACGACTTCCCAATCCATTACTTGCCTCAAGGGTTTATGGCTCAAATGTCACGAAAGTGCTGAGTTTTAACTTGTTGACAACTGGGCAGTTTACAAATGACATGGAATTATTATTCTAAAGCTATGCAATATCCAAGAATAGTCGTCAAAAAACATATCAGTTTTAACAGATGGATGGATGGATGGATGGATGGATGGATGGATGGATGGATGGATGGATGGATGATGGATGGATGGATGGATGGATGGATGGATGCATGCATGCATGGATGCATGGATGCATGGATGCATGGATCAGGGTTGTTAAAAATTACTTTTAAAAGTAATTTTTACAATTACTTTACTTCTCTGAAAAAATTAGTAATTGTTACAGTTACTTTACTTTTTTGAAAGCAAAGTAACTGTTACAATTATTTTTTACTTTGAAAAGTAACTAATTACTTTTCAGTTACTTTTTAGTTACTTTCAGGTCTCAGTTTCTTGGTTATCCAAGAAACGAAACAAGCGTGCAAAAAGTCAACTGGCACGTTTCACACAACTTATCACGATTGTCTTTTGAGTGATATCCGTTAAGTCATAAAATTAAGATCTAATTTGTTTGTGTTGAAGTCTAAAAACAGCAGCCCTTGTTCGTTTTGGTATCAATGGCTATTTATTTTAATACCTTTTTTTAAAAAAAATCTTAACAGTTTTACGAAGTGCACAACCTGTTTTAGAGAGAAATCTTCAAAATACAATCCTGTGTGTGTTAGTACAGTGACTTTCAGTCACCCAGTTTGTATTTTATTATTATTCCAGTATCATCTTTATGATCCTTCATTCGTACGTGTCGTTTATTCGACCCCAGGAACCCTAAATCTTGCGTTACCAAACGCGTTTTGTTGAAAGCTTTTTCCTTGTATACACTGGAGTTTGTTTATTTTCAGTGAAATTAAAAATTTATGAGATTTTAGGCTTTGGATTAGAGAATCAGAAAGGGTAATCAGTTGGTAATTTTGCAACTTTGATCTTCTGTGGCTTGAAACGACAGATTTAATGGTCCCTTCCCTCTTTCTCTTTTAGCTCAATGTCATATTGTCTCATATATGCCTGCCTTCCTTCCTTCCTTCCTTCCTTCCTTCCTTCCTTCCATCCTTCCTTCCTTCCTTTCCTTCCTTCCTTCCCTCCCTGCCTTACCTTCCTTACTTTCCTTCCCTGCCTTCCACCTTCTCTCCTTCCTTTGTTCAGTCATTCATTCATCTTTAACTAGATAAACACAGTAAAGTGCACAACCTGTAAACACAGTAATATCTTGATATCAACTACCGGTATGCTACGCGTTCCTTCTTACTAAGTTTACACTCCTAATGCATCGAATTTTCCCTTCTTTACCTTTTAAAATAAACCTTAATCCCAAGTTCCAAAGTATACTTATAAAGTATAACCTCATTATCAACTATACACTTGAATGGTCTTCAAGAAATCGACCCTGTCACAACAGACTGGAGATAACACGTGATCATAATACGCGCAGCTCGGCGGCACTCGTATGTGCCGATCAGGCCAATATCGCACTTAGTTTGACGGGATTGGTGGAGAGAATCACGACACTGGACGGCGGATTCGCTTATGGCTCGTGACGCAGTGGGGGTGTTGACATCTCTGTAATGAGTGCAGGCCAAGTGCGCCTGCAACCGGCCTATCGTATCCTCTTAATAAGTAAATTGTATTAAATCGTAAAACGAAGAGATAAAGCCTGACACCGGCGTATTCTGGCTTGCACGTGACAGTTACATTAACGTTCTTCAATCCTATTATGACTGATAGAGCAAGACGTAGTAGATTTCAACCATTACATTACAAACAAATAAACAAACAATCAAATAGACATCCTGTTGAAATTCACCTCCTTGTTTATGAGCACTCAAGATAGGTATTTTCGGGACATATTTAACTTTCGATGTTGGCTTTCGTATGTCAGAAATCGTTTTCAGAGAGATTGAGAGATTGCTTGGACAACTTTATACATATAGACTAGCCGCTCTGTTTTCACTCGCTCCGCTAGAAAAAAAAATGGCAGTCGATTTTGATATTTGAGGTGGAAGATGGGTAGAAAAGTGCAGATCAGATCAAGTTCAGACAAACAGCCAAAATTAATTTAGTTTAGATCAAGATCGGTTCACTTAAAATAGCTCTTTAGCTCAGATCAAGTTCACGTGAACTGATCTAAGTTCACGATCTGAGCTCATATTACGATCTCAGGTCTGTATGCCTCTGTCCCCTTCACCCCTTCTCCCACCAACTTCCTTTTTCGGGGTCGGCGTCAGGTTACTACGCCCCACCACTAGCTCCTTTTCATCTCAATTTCAAGCAAAAACACAGACTAAAAAATACTCGCTGGTTACCAATGCGATTGCAGGTTGCGCCTATCTCGATCGTTTACAAAATCATGACGTAACGATATTTACGCAGCGAACAACGGAGAAGGTACCGTTACGTGGACGCCATCATCTTCATGACCGTTTAGTTTTGCAAAGGTACACGTGGTCAGACTAAGGAGCTTGCGCCCGACATCGGATTGCTTTGATTTTTTTGTTTTCCCCAAAAATTCAATTCGGGCTATCAAGCAAGAGCATCACACACACACACACACACACACACACACACACACACACACACACACACACACAC
Organism: Ellobium chinense; assembly: GCA_033807755.1. Lineage (NCBI taxonomy): Eukaryota > Metazoa > Mollusca > Gastropoda > Ellobiida > Ellobiidae > Ellobium > Ellobium chinense. Next base: position 1,611,315 of record JAWQUT010000109.1, read on the forward strand.
ACAGACAAACATACACACACATATACACACACACACACACACAGACACACACACACACACACACAGACAAACATACACACACACACACACACACACACGCACATACACACACACACACACACACACACACACTCACATGCGCGCACGTGCGCGCACGAAAGTAACGAAAAAGTAACGAGTCATTTTGTAATTGTTACACAAAACTTCGGTAACGAGTACTTTTTCGTTACTTTAGATGAAGCTTGTAACGAGTAAGTACTTGTTACTCGAAAACTGTAAAGAGCACTCGTAGCGGCGTTACTTTTTACTCGTTACAACAACCCTGGCATGGATGCATGGATTTACTGTATTATTTCAATCCTCTTAGGACTCTGAGTTCACGCTGAATTCATCTTGGCCAAGATTCACCCAATGCTTTCAGTCCACGGCCCTGGTCTACGTCCCTGCGGGCTACCTGTGGTTCTCTTCCTTGTTCTACATTCCATACTTATTAGGCTTAGACATCAGCACGCCTGTGCCAAATACTTGCTTGTCAGTCACAAAAACGGTAAATATTCTAACATCCATCCATCCATCCATCCGTCCATCCAATCCATCCATCCATCCATCCATCCATCCATCCATCCATCCATCCATCCATCCATCAATCATCCATCCGTCCATCCATCCATCCATCCATCCATCCATCCATCCATCCATCCGTCAGTCCGTCCATCCATCCATCCATCCATCCATACGTCCATCCATCCATCCATCCATCCATCCGTCAGTCCGTCCATCCATACATCCATTCATCCATCCGTCGATCCATCTATTCATCAATAATAGCTTCCCCTGTCTTACTTCTCTCTTCTTTGCATTTTTTCTTGTTTTCAGTCTTTTTCCTTCTGGCGCCTTCTTTCACCTTCATTATCAGACACCAGAACTAACGCGAATTATTTTGTGTTCACATCTGCGTGCTCCTCTGTCCCGGTAACATGAGCCAAATAAGATTCTTGAGTTCTTGATCAACTTTTTTGCAGTCCCTATCCCTGGTGCTTGCGTTTTGCACAACAGCAACAATCATCGCTGAACAGCTCATGCCAACCTCATCGTCCACATCATCATCATCGTCGTCGTCAGCATCAGAAGAAAGCTATGACATCGCCACCATTGCTCACCTGTCTTCACGTGTGTTGGAGGGAGTGAGTTATGTAAGTGTTTGCGGGCAGACCCATAGACAGACAGACAGACAGACAGACAGACAGACAGACAGACAGGCGGACGGACAGTTCGAATGACTCACACCCTAGCACAGACAGACATAGGTCAAGAGCGTTGTTTCCAAAACACGCATTTCACTGAAAAATGAGTTGGCTGAGTATTCAGACAGGACAACCAGAAAACAGATGAGGAAATGAAATGATCAGCTGGTGTCGTGGAAATGTTAGAATAAGCGAATGCCCTGAATCTAATGCCAGCACATATTATTATCACAATTATACAATCTACTCCGTTTAATCGCAACTCCTCGGAACACGGGCAGATTGCAATTATAAGGAGTTGTGATTATTTGGTAATTTTTGTATAAGGATAAATTATGTTGTGATAAAGCTAAAGTTGTGATTATCTGATTTGTGATTAAGCGGAGTATATTGTATATACATGAAACAAGGACCATGCTTGCATGAAGCGCATCACAGGCTAAGCTTCCAATTCCCATGTTCCAGATTCTCACTGCAATACTGGTTCAGCTGGAAAAGCGGACCTGTGTCATCACTTCCGGTGTCCTTTTCATCTATTGGCTGCTCTCGGTCACGTGTCATGTCGTGCCTCTTTACACGTACATCGAAGTACAGGTATGTTTAAGTTCCATGTCTTGTGCTGTCTCAACCTCTGGAGATGAAAAAGGAATAAGAATTGGAAGGAAACGATTAACAACGAATATAACGAGGGATAAGATAATTAAAGAGCGCCATGAAATGAAACGAAATGGAAACGTCTAATTGCAAGGCCAAGATCAAGCCAAGTGTGTGTGTGTGTGTGTGTGTGTGTGTGTGTGTGTGTGTGTGTGTGTGTGTGTGTGTGTGTGTGTGTGTGTGTTTCAGAGAGAAAGAGAGAAAAGAGAGAGAGAGAGAGTATTAAATCTGATGGATTGCAATGATGAGGGCCGGTAAAGAGAATTCGTCCTGAGTGTGGGAACCTTTAAGTGTCACATCTGTCAAGCTATGTTATGTCGTCTGCCACTATGTCCCACTCTTGTTAGACCAACCAGAAATCGTAAGCTTCGAATTTAGTTGGTTTTTTTTCACTTTTTGGTCTTTTTTTATCATGCAGTCCTCTAAGGGTTCGAGTTGTTTTCAACCTCAGACTACAAGTCACCTGCTGCTGCAGAAGAAAGAAGAAAAAAAACAAGACCATTATACGCACGCCAGTATCGGGGATAAAGAAAAACCTTATATATTAGGCTTGGATCAACTAACCAAGCTGCGTTTGTGAATCATGATATTGATAATGAATATCTTTCAAATGAAATGCATGCGAACCAAAGTTACAAGATACTTTTTAGATTCGGGGCTCCCCGTAGGGCTCAGGCTCTGCAATGCTGTAGGGCAGTCATCTTTGGAGCAAGCTCTGGCTTACCAGTACGTTTATATGTCAGAGATAAACGTTTTGCCTGCTCCTTCTGATCTCCCCTCCTCTCCTCTCTCTCTCTTTCTCTCTCTCTCTCTCTCTCTCTCTCTCTCTCTCTCTCTCTCTCTCTCTCTCTCTCTTTCTCCTCTTCTGTTTCTCCTCCAGAGGTATAATTCTCGTCTTTAAGAGCAAGGATGTCCAGGATCCTGATCCATAGCTAATGACAGTGGCTTTTGTTCATTCTGTCTATCCCTAAATCCGTCATGTGAGGACGAACAATCCAGGTTCAGCTGTCTATTCGAGACCAGTCATTTCCGGCTGTGGGCGCTAATGGGCTAAAAGGCCAATATCCTTTTTTCACTCACGGCATGACAACCTGGCAACATAATTGCACCTGTCGGCTGTGAAGACGATGCAGCTCAGTACACAAAATGCAGTTGACTTTACCTCAGCTCAGTGGCAGCATTTGAAAAGATTTCTTTGATAAGAAATTACGGTTGTTGTCCAACAACTGTAAGAGACACCATACTATTTAAATATCCTAAAGTTTTGTAACCAAGCAAAAGTTGCGACTTATCTGAAAACTTTATCTTTATTAACATATAAGTTGATAATCATATTTCCGTTTAATGGCATTATTTTTTCCACGGGTCTGAGATGTGGTGAGACGAAGTCAGATTTGGAAGGTGGACACAGATTCTTCTCTTCAGCTCCTGATAACTTCTTGAGAGGACCAGGCCAGCAGTAAACAAAATTATGGACCGTTCTTAATTAGTCAGCTTCAATCAAGTCCATTTCCGGTTTAAAGGAAAGTTGTATCGTACTACAGACTATGTTAAATCATACGATACCCTCCAATAAAACAATCTTTCAAGTGTCTGTGTGAACATGATATAATGCATCTGTCCACCCCAGAGTTACGTTATGCAAAGTCCGAATTCTTACACCCACTGCGCGTGTGACGGCCATAAACTTACGTCAAATACATTCTACCCGCACGGCCAAGCTGTCAAAACAGTGCTCTGCGGACGAGTGATAAAACGTTTATATGAATATTATGTTAATTCCTCTGTAAAAGGCAGCTGTGCCAAACAAAATCATGCTGAGGCAATAAAATGCATAATCACTTTACCTGGCTTACACGGTCAAATTCTACCTTTGAATTTGGATGACCAAAACCTTAACTGAAAGCTGAATAATACATTGTCAGATAGAGGTGTCTGTAGTTGCTGAAACTTCAGTGACGTCATCATCTTTACCACACGCTACTGCTGTTCGGGGAATGGGAATAACTCTAGATACAAGGGTAAATCCCGGTCACTCCAGCTATTTTCACTGGGTCATATTACACACGCATGCGGTAACAGAACGATGCTCTTTCTTCCCCAGATTGGTTTGGTATGCACCATAGATAATTTTCAGAGGGAAAAAGTACTGGAAAACAGAACATTATTTTTGACGTGCGTGTCCACGTTTAAGCAAAATTGTAGCGTGACTGCGTTACCAAACCTCGCTTCCGAAATTGAAAAATGCATCAATTAAGAAAAGCCAACGTAACAGACCAAATCAGCCAGTCAGACCCTTCTGACAATGGCAAAGTGGAAATTGGATATAGTGATTGCTAGAATTATGGCCTGCGATGCCCAGATGATCGTGCATGTATAAAAACTGAAAGTGGTCCATTTTCCAAGAAATCTGAGTGCAGAAATGTCAGTGGCAGGACATGGGTATTTTGGGCAAGTGTAACATGGAATTTAATGTCAAGGTTGACGGTAGGAGGCCCCTAATGAATGGCTTAATTTGTTTGTTGTTTTGTTTTTTTTTATTTTTAGGAAAGGAAGAAGATAGGATGAGGGTGTTAAGTTTTTAATGGACAGCGAAAAGACATTAGGTCTTCAAAGAAAGATAGCACGAACTAAGTAATGTTTCGGACGTTTCTTTTCTGACACTCTAATTGGCTGGGCCTTCCCTTGCGTGTGATTCTAATTGTCCGGGAACATTTTGTGATACCTTGAAGTGAAGTACTAATTTGTTTACCTGTGTTGTCCATTTAACTCTCGGAAGTGACCCATAAATTTCCAGGCCTGGCCATCAAAATTTGCCCGTGGTGTTAAAGTGCATTCTGCTACCCTGAGACAGATTATCATCTCAGTGGTGTCCAAAGAAAAGTATATATATAACATTATACAAGTCGACTCCTCGCACAAAGTTAGGCGATTCATTAAGCTGCTTGGCCATGTGTACGTGTTGTAGCACAAAGGAGAGAAAACTATATCTAAAAAATATGTCCAAACATTTACTGTTATGAACGACCTGACCTATTATCGTTTACAGCATTCCGTGTAAGAGAATGGGTATTTCCATTTCCCTCTTGTCAGTTTACTGTCCATAACAAATTTGAAAGATGTAAGGAGTCAAATAAAAGTTCAGCAGTTCTTCTTATCTAATCGTAGTCATGGACTTCAAATATAGCAAACTGATGTTTCATGGTGGTTTGTCTCGCAAGAATTAAACTATACTGAAGATGGAGATAGAGATGTGAAAATCTGGACTGGAACATAATACTGAATATTGGCGAAATTTGATTGATTTTTTTTTCGATACCTTGTTGAAGATAACTACGGCTGCCTATCATAGTGGAATATTTTGGGAAAGTGAGGTGAAAATCGTGTCTTTCTACGATCCTTGACACAAATATTTTCAGCATCTTATACTGAAAGATGGACTTGAAAGACTCCCTTTCTCCACTTCTCAATTGATGCAGATCGTAGAAAAATCATATTTTCAGAAAGAAGTGAGGATGTTCTTCTCTATATTGTAATCATGTAAAATCAGGAAAATATCATTCTCTCTTCTTTTTTTTTTACCTTTAATTATTTCGGTATGAGGTCATTCTAATCGCCCGCAGAAGTCCAACTTTTATATGGGGTGCGTTTCTGTTTCTTTCATATTCGCCTTGTTGGTGTCAGACAGTCAGTGGGCGGAGTCAGAGATTTTAGGTGGAGTTTAGACCGTGGCATTGGCGTTGCTATAAAGTTAGACAATGTACCAGTTCTAATCCATGGATTGCCAGACTTGCCATGCCTCTTTTCTTTCGGATTTTTTGGCTCTTTTTAAAAGCCTTTGGCTCCCAAATAACTGAGTGGCTCGTTGCTTCTTTTTGGCTTCAACAGACTTACGGTCAAAATTGACTTTCCTATATAAAAAGTGCTTGCATTTCTCTGTAACTTTCCAGATATGGTTTTGCCCTTTTTAGCTCTGTTTTTTTTTTTTAATTTTCTGTGCGATTTGGCTTGGCTCAAAAAAAAATCTGGCAATCTTGATCGGTAGTTCACACAATGGCGGCATTCATCTATGGTTTCAAATTTGCCGTTTGCACAAATTAACTTCCTGTTACATGCGATCTCCAAGGTACTCTCCTTGTGTCGGAGGAGGATGTGGCAAGAATCAACGCTGATCTTAGGCAGAGATAAAGTAAAGCAAAGACCACTCGCAAGTCAGTGCATGTCTCCTGTTGCTTCCGCGTTTGTCGCAGCCATCTTGGCTTGCTTTCCCAAAACAAGTTTCGGAGTCGTCAAATGACGTCACAAAAGACCTAAGAAACCCAGCTTTGGCTTCTGAGACATTCGTCTATCGTGCGTTTTGGTGCGTTGTCTGTCCCTCTCTCGCTTTGATAATGGGATCTGAAAACCACTGTGTGTAGTCTGTAGCCCTATGGATCGTTTTGCAGCGATTGCTGATTCCATTCTATGAATGAGAAGTTCGTCCTGTATTTAATAAAGTTGGTCTGATGATGGGCTTTTTCTCATCTCTTCCCTTAATGCAGATCGAAGAAAAATCAGATTCTCGATCGAGCTAAGTGTGTGTCTGTCTGCGTTTTAGTCGAGTAAAATTTGCAAAATACCACGTTCAGCACGGGTGCTAATGGGAGAAATTCAAGACAAAACCGTCATTTTAGCATCACTATGTTAAACACATAAAACGGGAAAGTGTCACTGCCCATTAATTAGAGAATTGTGGTCATTAATTGGAGGATAATTTTTAGATCTAACCATTATTACTGCAATTGGCGGTTTCTTCTTCTCAATTGGTATGTTAAAAAAAGAACGGGATGCCAATGTGTGTGTGTGTGTGTGTGTGTATATATATATATATATATATATATATTATGTTAATCATTGTCTTAAATGTTCCCATTTAACTTTGGCTAGGATTGGGTGTCTCATGTATTTATATGGGTCACAAAGCAAGTCTTGTTGACTGGAGATCTCTGGATCCCATGTACATTCCGAGACAAGGCTAGTAATATAAAACTGCCCAACCTTTTTTTTTTCTCTTGTCGCCCTATAAATATAATGGATGCGCCTGTTTACACCATCACCTGGAGACCGAGTCATCTTTCTAAAAAAACAGAGTGATATTTGTTTGCATTTCCATCACCTGTTTTACTACAGTTGTACACATTCATCTTGTGAAAGTAATATACAGCGTTGGAGGCTGGCACAATGAAGTGCTGAGAGATGTGTTTTTAATCCTTAAATTATCAGCCTAGGTGTCCTTAACTGCTTCATTCTAAGTGATATCTCAAAAGATGTGACTCGGTCAAAATGAATACGGATGTTACCAAAAATAATATTACTTGGTTATATCCATGGGCGCATCTCAGGGTTTAAGTAAATGTTTGCATGATGTCTAGTTAATCGCACAATTTAGTGCGAAGGGGGCGGCTGGTCTAGTTCTATCAAAACAGCCAAAACTGTGTTTCTTGTCCTCAGATGTACAACCAGAATCCACTACGATTCTCTATTCTTATTGTCACGATCTTCCTGGTCCTCATTCAGTTCATCTTAAACTGTTTCTCTGACATCCGGTTGTACGCCTACAACAGATACACAACCACTGTAAGTATTCGACTCACTGGAAACAGACATATTAATAATACTCGCCTGCTGACTGTTGCATCCACGATTAGAATCTGACTACATCTGAAGGGCTTCATGGCAAAACACATTATACACCATTCGGGGGTTGTGACAAAACAGACCAGATTCAAAGCATATTTTTATGTGAAAGGCGAAATTTAAGTCTTAAATAATACAGATCAAATGTCCTTCTATGGAATGGAAATATACATGTATAATAAATACTCCTACTGCTACATGAAGTATGTAGAATAAGCTAAAAATTCATATTGGTAGATAACGCGTTTTGCCATGAAACCCTTCATTTGGAGTTTACCTGCTTTACACAGATATCATTCAATAACAAAATTATTATGTTATTGTAAGTAATTGACTACAACACCCCTATTGCTTGAACTCGACTCAAATGAAAACAGATTTTGAGGTTTATACATTTCGCATCCAAACAAATTTTAATGCTTCCTCACTTACACGCGATTCCACATGCCTCCAGCGACCCACATCACTTCAGCACATTCTTAACTACCCGGGAAACACACTCTTACAGCGCCTTTGCCATTTACAAACGTCGATCTGAAAACACCTTGCAGTGACTAAAACCAGGTTCTTCGAGGAAAAAATATGAATGAAATTCTTTCCCGAGACACTTAAAACAATCATGGCAGGACTCGAATCCACAGCAGTCAGGTTTTGATTCCAACATAGTAACCAGTCGACATCCCTAATCCACATAACAGAGACTATTTCATATATTTTCTACAAGAGCAATCAAGTCGTGCGCATAATAAGCGCACTGCAACAATTGCGCGCCACGTTTGCATAACTTCAGCTTAGGCATATCGCATTCACACAGCCAGTCATTGACTACAACAGACACAAGTAAATTGTAAGTACTCCACAGCAACAACAACAACAACAACAACAACAACTGTATTTCAGACAGAATAATAGGTACATTTGTTAGGAAAACTATAGTTTTGTTTGTTTTAGAGAATAGATCGTATCTGAACTAGAACTTTACATCTGTGCAAGTTCATACATGTATAGGGTGGCACATACACACACACACGAATTCTCTCCTCTTGCATAAGATATAAAGATTTTACGATAATTGTTTGAGTAGCTGAACCTGGGATTCCGATATCTTGAAAACTTATTCTCTGTATTTTTTTCTTCACCAGACTGACTGTCCAGAAGTCACAGCCTCATTCCCATCCAAACTGACCTTTGCTTGGATCACAAAGTAAATTTAGGCTCTTATGTGTTCTGTGTTTTTCCATTCATCAATTCATCCATCCATCCATACATACTTACATACATACATACATACATACATACATACATACATACATACATACATACATACATACATACATACATACATACAAACAAACATACATACATACATACATACATACATACATACATACATACATACATACATACATACATACATACATACATACATATCTCAAGAACTTTATTGAGTACATGTTCGATTTACAAACCGAATCGATCTGGAATAGTGGAATAGTATGTACAAGTACTACTCGATATTGCCAGCTGCCTTAACTGTCAATCGTCTTTTCCAAAATCTGTAAGAGCCTATAACTACTGCACTGATGCTGATGTATTTGCAACAGGCTGATGCCTCAGAGTTAGACAGCCTGAGCATCTTCAATCCAGATTCAGCTCTCTTGTGCACAGTTCTTAAGGACCCTATGATAATAACTATGGTCTTTGAGTTATACCCCTGGTCGTTAAGGGCGTCGTTGAGCTGGGTGTACTTAATGAATTTTTCATGATAACATAATATGTCAATGGAGGAATCAAATGGTGTTGATACTCCTACCACGAACGCTTTCCTTGTTCGATTGTCTCTAATGTCTCTAACATACATACATACATATATACATACATACATACATACATAAATACATACATACATACATACATACATACATACATACTTGAAATACATACATACATACATACATACATACATACATACATACATACATACATACATACATACATACAACCATCCAGCCAGCCATTTTATTCATCTGTTTGGCAAATAAGATCGGACACACCCGATGTACTATAACACTAACAAACTTCCTTCGCCGACAGCACAGTTTGTAGTGTAAGGAGAAGATAACTAAAACCCGTGAACTCATCAAACGGAAAGGTAGTCTCTCCTTCCATACGTATGTACCCTCTGCGTTACAATAGTGAGCTTTCACAAATTCATTCCCACAGAATACTCGGTTAAATCAAGAGACTTGAGAAAACGTAAAATAGGTGCTCAAAAAATGGACCGCTACAAGTAGTCGGTCAGGGCAATGCCCTAGGCACCCAGTTTACAAACATTGCGATGTAACGGGCGAAACGCTGGACAAGAATAATAATTATACTCCGGGCGACCACCGAAATCTATATTATAAGACTGGATCGGGGGCGTGGCACGCTCCCTTCCTAACGCATAGCCTTCAAAACCGCTGTTTGTAAAATTCGGCTGAAAACGTCAACATGTACAATATACGATACAGAATGTTTAGCATTACTGTCTGCTCACGGAAATTGCAAGATTTGATTAATCAATTTACAAAGTTTGTGCCGCATTTTTCTCTTTGTCTTTGTTTCCGGCATTCATTCTACCATTTAAAATTTCGTACCGGAAAGACATTGCGTTTCGTTTGCCATTGGAAATTTGAACGCACACGCCGACACCAGATCGACGGAAAAAAATAACATTTCACTAGCGGATGACGTTATCTGCTTCAGGTGAAGGGTGGATTGGGGGCCGGGGCACGGCAGGTAACTTTCCTCCTAGACCCGAACTTAGTTTGGGTGTTAGTGGGCGTGTTCGTACCTATCAGATTTCCTCAGTATCGACGGTGGCGGTCATTTAACGGCTGTTAAGCCGATGCGCTCAACCATGACTTACTGCTGGAGGCAGGTTTAATTTTGTCAGCTGAAATCTTTGAAATCCATATACTTTAAGCCCCAGTCATTTACAACCTAACCATCGCTCGGACAAGATCTCTTGAATCACAAGTAGAGCTGATTTTCCTGAATCCACCAATATAAGTTTTGCAGCACAGAATTAAAGGTAAGTACTTTTTTTAGGCTATTTTACTGGGTATGTAAGAAAGAATTATTCCAAAGATTAATGTTATTAATCAGTGACTCATTACTTAGCCCCTGCAATTTTCAGAGAGAAATGTAAACTATGATATTCTTCCTTAACCATTAGTGAAGATCATATACAAAATTGGGGAACTGTCCATTTAATTAAAGAATTTGTATCACCTTTTTCACAACTACCCCACCTTTTTTTCTTGCTAGTGTTAGGCGATTCCCCACTTCACATTAATAATAATATGCTTCCAACTTTTCTTTAATTTCTCTCAGCCCCACGGTGATTACTATTAAAAATCTTTCTTGAATAATGACGAACTCTATATTTCCGGCTTCAATATATATATATGATATAATGAAAATATTGTTGTCATCGGTAATTGCTCCACATATTAATTTATGTATTATGCGTGAGAGAGACAACTTAGTTGTTAATGTTATATTCCTTTTTTTCTCTTTTCAGATATTATTGTGTTATGGAGGAAGTACTTGCCTACACAGAACAAATTCATAATGACTTCATACGCAGGCTGTGTAAAATTTGTGCGGAAAAGGCAGATGAGCGAGACAAGATTCCATAAAAAGAATGTGCCAAATTCGAATGGAACTTTTAAGCTACTTTGCAACTGACATATCCAAGGACAACACAAAAAAATCCCCCACAAGTCCATAAAGATTTTAGAAATTCAGTCCCATGGCATCCCCCGTGAGGACAAGAGGCTTATCACAGTAATGAAGAAACATTTGGCACAAGTAACACCATATTTGCTGATCCGTGTTTCTCAGGTTAAGGGAAGGAGAGAGTCAGAGAGAGTGCGCAATGAATATCTCTAGTGTCTTTGTCTGCAGTATCGTACATCAAACCATGAGGCTAGATGATATCTGAGAGTGAGAGAAAGAGAGCGAGAGAGACAGAAAAAGATTGCAATATTTTGATTTGCGCTTGGGCCACTTTTCCTTGAAAGCTGAGATATCATTCTTTTTGCCGGGATGCGCAAATCTAAATTGCACTTATTGTCTAAATCATGCATGCACAGCGCTTTCGTTTTCAACAGTATATAATTTGCAAACACATGAACTTGATAATTTTTTACAACTGATGACTTTATCATGTCTTACCTGTGAATGTAATTAAGGTAACTGGTTATTCAAAAACTTCTATGTGAACTTTACAACCTGAATAACTAAGGTTTTATTACTTTAAAGGTATTGTCCTTGTTTGAGATTCGGAAATTGGTCGATATCCTGTCACGTTACGCTATCTCAATGCAAGTGGCAACACTTTTATACTTCTTCCAGTGGTTATGGCAGCTCTTGTTTAGATAATTGTGGCTTTAATATTGAGAGACAATCGCCGATTTTTTGACATGTTTCGGGCAATAGATTGCAGCTTTTATAAATGGCTATACTGAACGTGAAAAAATTGCATGTCGGTTACTAGATCGATTTGACTCACTTAATTACTCATAATAATTTTGTGATGATGGTGATGTTTTTTGAATGCTCCCATGACCTCCGATGCTGGAATGACTCAATATTTCATTTTATTTTAATAAACTACTGAAGACACTCTTTAAAATGAGCTCTTGTTCACTCTTCTCAGTTGAGTAATAATGGTAATATCATAGCTGGAAGAATGGTGAAAATGAGCAAATCACCATAACAAAATAGCAAGCTCAGTACCTGGTCACGCCTGATTGCCCATCAGGTAACGATTGTTATCTGATACCCAACTTAGTGGGAAGACTAAATTCGGGGCAGCTGGCAGCCGTGGGGGC
>JAWQUT010000109.1:1623910-1658337 GCA_033807755.1 Ellobium chinense
CACAAACAATAGCAAAGATATTGGTCGGCTTTCGATTTGTGCGAGGAGCGTGCCCTATGGTTCTTTAAAGGCTTTGAAATCGAACGGAGACGCCGAACATAAACAATAGCAAAGATTTGACCACCCTTAAATCACTGCCAGGTGCGTGCCCTATTGTTCTCTAAAGACTGAAATCCTACGGACGGGCCGGCGCAAACAATAGCAAAGATTTTGATCATCTTTAAATGCGACAAGCGTGTCCTATTGTTCTTTTGAGCTTTGAAATCAAACTGGGGAGCCGAGCATAATACAATAGCAAAGGTGGCTTGTTATCTTTCTACGGGGGATTAGGCTGATGCGTCTGGTGACGTCATCAACTGTGCGGAAATGTGATACTCAGGTTGCAGTTTCGAATACTCGATAAGTAATCGACGAGGGATTACAGGTAGCATTGCGTCATCAACTGTGCGGAAATGTAGTACTCCCCTTCAGCTAGTTGTTTATAATCGTTAAGGAAAGTAGGCAATAGGGCAATATCATCTTCTCCGCAGCAGCGAAAACTTTGTGACGTACGGGGACAAAGATTCTAGCGTTCCTTGGAGGCAATGACTCCTACGCTAGAGAGCTTCATAATGAGTGCTAATCTTTATCATTAGGTCCATGTGAAAAAGGCTACACCTATATAGTTTCGGTACACCAGAGATGTTCTTTATGGTGTGCTCAATTTCGCTGTATCTTAATCTTTTCCCTACCCCTTTTCCTTGCGAAAACAATGACAACGCTCACTCATCTACGAGTAATCGAGGTCGTCCGTATTGGAACTCGGTGCAAATCAGCAAGCTAGGCTTACATTCTTGAGAAGGGAGAATTTTTTTTTTAAATAGTCTTTAATGAATGTAAAAACAGTTCATCATTAAACGTAATCTGTTTTAAGGCATTTGGGATTGAATTTTGAACGTGATTTATCCATATTTTTGCTGTGATTTTAAAATGATGCTAAGAAAGATTGCTAAAAGTTTATGGTGAATGCCCCACGCTCAAAGAAACTCATTTTGAGGCAGGACGTTACATGGCGGATGATATATTATTATTTCTGGCGCTTGTTGTATATTTTTTTTGCCCAAGTTTTAAGCCATGGAAAATTGACTAGCCTGAAGTGAAAATTATATTAAAAAGTGCAACCTTTTTTACTGAATTACTCACATGACACATAAGCAAATTTTCCAAAATTTTATAGTTAAAAGTTATGTAAAAGGAATGTTTTTGATATAGAAACAGTTAACATCAGTCCAAAAATGTGGTCAGGAAAAAAAAATTGAAAAAATATGTAAATAAAACAGTGGCAAAATGAATCAGCATTTCGAAAAATAAATTCATCAAAATTGTGGATGTTAGAATTTGCCGTTATTTCAGTGAGTACATGTTTTAATCCGTGTAGCAACTAAAAATTGGATTTGATAATCACATCAAAGGTTCTGCTTTTCAGAATATCCTCTCTTTCTAACAGCCATCATTAGTGAAAGAACAATGAACTCTTGAACCCCGTATTCGCCAATAACAATTCCCTGAATTTTAAGTATGGGAATCTGTGGCCGTGTTCATAATCTTTGCAATAATATACGCACTGTGGTAACCACTGGAAACGCGAAAAAACATTAGTAGTGTTCACTACAATTAACGTAATGACAAAATGACGAAAATGTTATGCATATGGCCCCACTGGACACCTGGAGTGACAATATTTTTTAGAAGTTTGTTCCATTGGGGGAAGGGGGGNGAGGGGGGGGGGGGAATCATTCAAAGTACATTTAAAAGTGGTACAGCAGTTGGAGACAAATTCAGAACACCAGCCAATGAATGCCTAGGAGGGAGAGCTTATCAAATTCCATTTTTTTTGTTTTGTAAAAGTACGTTCAGTCGTCTTGCTTTTATATCTTGTCACTTAAATCTAGATCTAGACCTCGAGTCGCAGCACTGTTGGCAACTGGGTGACTGTTCGGTCGGATGCTGACCCACATAAAATGAATATCTCTACAGGTCAGGCAGGACACTACACTTTATCAGATAAGGTAGCAAAAAGCGAATATGCTGGTCTTGCATGGCCACTATATTAATCCTACATGGCCTGTCATAATGGAGTCTGCTTACTGGCACGACATCCGTTCCGCGTGGGTTGGCCTAATGGGACAAAAACGCGGACATCTTGTAGACTTCACATCGAGAGACATGATACGAGAAAACACATGGGGAATCCTGAGTCTTATCATTTTAACTTCATAAGGTTCCATGTAAACAGCCAGTCCATTCCAAGACAATGAGGAAAAAAACTCTAGATTTGCTGTAAGTCTGGGTTCATGACAGGCAGTTTGGTGTGGAGCGAATTTGGCAACACTGAGAATAATATACAATATTCCTACTTACAAAACCCCTATAATATATTACCAACAGTGGCCATATCTTAATGGGGTTGCCATACTGAATACTTCCACCATCCGAGCTGATGAGGACTACGTTCTTCATGAATTTCGAGGGAGACGATCTTAATTTTTGCCCCAAAACTGTAAGTGCTTCCTTCAAATTGAATGAATAGAATGGCGAGACATAGAAGAGACAAAAGCACTAACTTTCAAAAGGTTACAAGTCAAACCGTGCTCCCCTGTGAAGTTGACATTTACAGTAACACCATACAATGAAAATAGACAGATTGATGGTAGCATCACAATTTTACAGAAGGCACTAAGCTTTCATTGCTGCCGAAAATAGCGCCTAATCCTCCGTCTAGAAATCTGTTCGTCCATTTGCCCTCCCTCTTCTCTCTCTTCGCCATTTTTTTCCACACCAAGTGCTGGTACTGTTATCCATCCATCCATCCATCCATCCATCCATCCATCCATCCATCCATCCATCCAGCCAGACAGCCAGCCAGCCAGCCAGCCAGCCAGCCAGCCTTTTCATTAGACATTCCGTTCATCCGTCCTCAGACTCATTATCACAGGCTACAAAAGACCTTTGACCTCAGAAGATCTATGGCACCTCAACCCGCGTGACGTCAGCGAAATTGTGATCGCCAGATTCACAAGGGCGTGGAGATGTTACAACAGGCGACGAGGGTGATTGATTGATTGATTGATTGATTGATTGATTGATTGATTGATTGATTGATTGATTTGATTGATTGATTGATTGATTGATTGATTGATTGATTGATTTGAGGTTTCTAGAAATCTTTTTTTTTTGGAAGTTGTGACTGATTTTTCACGCTTAGTCATCCAAATTTTGTAAATTAATACTGGAACTGTCAGATTCTGGCTTAAAGCCCGGTTTTGTAGTGTACTGTAATCATTTTTCACATCAGATACCTTGTTACGATTATGCTGTAATACTTCACATTTACATCTGTTTTTGTATCACAGGCGTGGTCGGTACGACCAATAAAGTTGTTACGTTTGTCAGTCCTGTCTAGATCTGGGGCATGTGTTTTGCTTCTGTGCTGGATCCTTTTAGTAGAGAAGTGGACGAGGCTTAGATCTTAATTATTAGAAATGCGCAATTTCTTCCGGTGCACCGATAGTGGGAGCTCGGTAACAGTGGATACCACGAAGTATGGTTTCAAATTGCTAGTGGAACTTTTCGCAACGACCTTGTGTCAGAGGAGGATGAAGGAAGAAATGTAAGCTAATAAGTGATGACATCGTCATCCTCTTCTTCTGCCAGTAAGGACAAAAGTATAGCAAGCACCACTTGCAGGTCAGCCATCTTTGCGTGCAATGGGTTGCATAGAGACTCCCACTTCCGCTGCATGGGATCCCATTTCCTGTGTCCCGCATCTCTGTCAGACCGCCAACAGAATGAAAGGACCGCCCCTTGACCTAATTTGCACTCCCTTGAAGGGATCCAGAACGGGACCAACCACACATAGCCTTGTATACTTACAATAGGATTTCTTGTTTCGCTCAACTAATTCCTGATTTACGGTGGGCATTCCAGGTACAGCCGCGAGGGAAGCTGGAAATGGGCTCAGAGCGATTCCAGTAATTCGACTGGCGATTATTTGGAGAATTCCCGATACGAGAATGGCTCAGATAATGGTATGCACAGAAGAAAAGAAAATCTACAGAAGGGACAACGGCTGTTTTCGGGTATCCCGAGCCGCTATTTCCTGAAGTATAAAGATAGGATGTAACCAGGAAAATGGGAGCGCGGAAAGCCTTTTTTTTTTCATTTGTACTGTGGTGCAACAATATATAGATCTGCACATATTGGTGCGTTCTGTAAGAGTATAAATATTAGGATACCAAGGTATATGCGGGATTACCCAGTTCAATGCTGAATTGCATGATAATGTGTGATCGATGCACTCTACTGCAAAAAGGCGCGGGTAAAATAGGAAGTGTTAGTCTTTTCTACCTTTCTCAGGAAAACCATGGTGTCTTGTGAGTGCAAATTAAGTTTCCTGTTGATGTGTTTCAGATTCTAAGGAAATCCTTCTATTGTAAGACAGATTACTTAATTCTGAATAATGAACCCTGCTTTTTCTGTGGACATCTCGTTTAGTCTGCATTGTGATCATATTGGCGAGTCGATAAACGCTTCCTTCATTAACAGAGGGCTTGGCATGGTGTAATAGGCATGAATGTTTTGGCGTTTATGCTTGGTTTTGTCCCTTCTGTACACTTTTTATTCTCTTGTAGTAAGATCACATCTTCTCCACCCGGGGTTTGATGGTGGAGTGAAAAGAGGGAATGGTGAAAAGGGTAAAGGACGGATTAAGAGAATTTGGCAAATTATTACAACTTTTATGAAACATGAGGGACATATTCTACAGAAGTTTGTGAACGCCTCAGTTTCGATTCAACAACACTATTACTACCTCTCATATTACTACTAATAACAACAATGCATTCTCTGTGTCTCACTTGACATATCAATCTACAAACAGGTATACATATTCAACAGTATTTGGATAGCATACTTCTTAAAAAGCTGTTTGTACTTTATCCCAGCTGGTATTTCCTATCCACTTTGAACACCGCCAGAATGTAATGAGAAATGATGTAACTATGACTTCAAGTTAAAAAACAACTGTTTTTCCTTCTGACTTCGGAAGTCCACTATATTTTTAGGTTCTCAAAAGCCGTAACCAACCCTATTCAAATCATTGCACCTCCGACCCTCTTCCATTTTCCCCGCCACATACACACACAATTCTAACCTCTTTTACAGGATTTTCTCACCCCACTTTTATTGCTAGGTCACTTCGCCAATGGCATAACAACATCAGAGCGAGCTCCTCTTTTGGCCCCGTCTCGCGATCATTCCAAGAAAATAGAGGCGAGCGGGAATTCCCCTCAGCAGCCTGTGAACCGGAGATCAAAATGCAGCCTGTTCAAAGTTCTGGTCAGAGCGTTTGGTTGGGAAGTTTTTATATCCTACCTCTGCAAGTTTGTGTCCGATGTCCTGCAGTTTGGAGGTCCATTTTTGTTGAGGTAAGTCCAGAAGTCCTAGCTTCATCATGAAGAAAGTGTATTTTTTTTCTCTTTCTCTTTCAAATCGTGTTAAGCAAATAACAGCTTTGTCTGTCTCATCGAGAAATTGACAGCTGATAATGACATCTAACAGCGTAGCTCGTAGGTGTCATTATCAGCTATCAATGTTCTAAGACAATGCCGGAATTCGAAAAACTTGGCTGTCATTTTTATTCTGTCACTTTTCTTACCTGTCAAAATTATCCTAAAATACCAGACTACTTTACATGAGGGAGATTGTAAGTTAGGTGTAAGAGAAATAACCAAACTATTTACATTCCTTCGTAATGAAGTGCAGTGCAATGCATTTACAGCAGAACCTCGATAATAAGTATGCCCTTAGCGCATGAAAAAAGTATACTTATTATTGTGGAGTACTTGAAATTGAGGTCGACCTAAAGAATGAAATGATAGAATAATAATGAATGCATGCATTAACATTCAGACAATAACTACATGTACATATATAATGAGATCTTAATATCGAGGTTCAGCTGTGTTCATCTACGTAGTGGATGTCAGTCTCCAGGAGTTTCTACGCACGACATTTGAAGAACGAAAAGTGGTAGAATCTCTTTCATTACATCCATAATAAATGAATCTCATTCAGTCAGTAGGGACCTCGTTTGAGAGTGAAGTTGGAGTGACATAGGGATTAAACACACCGAAGACCAGATGGATTTTATAATAAATAATAAATAATAACAATAAATAATAATAAATACGACTTTATTTACCCCGTAGAGAAATTGTTTTACAATGTCATACAGTGTTAAACATCTCATTCATAATACAACACATATAACAATACACATCATACATATGCGAGCTTTGCGTGGATAACAAAATGGGAGATGCAAATAGCCAAACCATTCTTGTTCCATGAGGTTACCATGAGATTACCATAAGGTTATTATGAGGCTGCCATGAGATTACCATGAAGTTAAGACGAGGTCACATCACATTACCATGAGATTACCATGAGGGTTGATCTTTACCATGGGCCAACTGACTCGATGGCAACTGGATTCTAAATGGATTGGATGGATACTAGATATATTTCTCTTGAGATAATATGTGTGTGGTTTCGTTTACCTCGTGTCATTTCTCTCCCCGGGACTCTATGCACACTCCAGTCGCCTGAGCGTCAGTCCATCCGTATAAAGGCCTAATAAATCATTTGTTCTTGATAACAAGTGATGCCCATTACCACGCCAGCATCTATCTGCCAGAGCAAAAAATAGTTCAGTTGTCTTGAGATTAGTTTCATTTACTGATAATGTCGGACTTCTGCACCTAGCAGTGGCAGTGACAACAATCAACAAAACTCTGTATTTTGAATATTGCTCAGTAACTTCTAACTTTAAAAAACTACACTCTGTCGTACATTACACTGCATGCACCAGAAGAGTCTACCTTTAAAGAATCGCTTTGCTAAAAATATAAGTGCACCTTTAAGAAATAAGACAGTTTATTGTTTCTCTTGTAAAATTTTGATTTTGCCGCCGTATGCATAATTCAAGCGTTCACTGACGTATTGCGGTAACTACGGTGAACACTTTTAATGTTTTGAAGGTTTCCCGTGGTTACCGCAATGCATTAACAAACGTAAGGATTATGCATATGGCCAGTGGTGTTCACGGGATGTTGTATCCAAATGACGATTTGTTAACCGTTATCACTTGGTACTCATGGCTTCCGTTTCATACTTTGACACCTGCTTTAGGGGACTCATTCTTCACATTGAAGGGGAGGCGACTGAGCCAGCCTGGCAAGGTTATGTGTTAGCGGCGACCTTACTCGTTGGTTCCTGGTGCCAAACTATTTTTTACCACCAGCATTACCACCTGGCCATGACATCCGGAATGCGTATGAAAACGGCGTTAATGGCCGCCATCTATAAGAAAGTAAGTGATGATCATTTGGTGCAAGTATTACCACCTGGTGATGACATCCGGAATGCATATTATGAAAACGGCGTTAATGGCCGCCATCTATAAGAAAGGAATTATATATGGTAATTATTTGTTAGAAGTGAATGATATTGGCATAGGAGAAGGGTTCTTCTGTTGTACACTTGAAACGGGATGAAGTTTTTATAAACTCATCCTTGATCTTCTTCAACGAGGAGTTTCCCGAATAGGGCAACCGTTCTCGGGAACCATTCTATATATATCGCTAGATATCAACTTGCATAAAGTTTCACTCCTTACAGGACTTTAAAATTCTAAAAAGTCCAATATGAACGGCTGAATTATGATGATAATACATGTATATTGTTGACGAGAACTCCATTGTTTCGTTCACGGGAGTCACATTTATCTTTCATCGAGTGCTGCTTAAGGGATCAACAAGGTTGGGCAAGTAGAGTCACTTTCTCAAGCTACGTACAGCCTGGTGGGTGATCTTGCTTGACCTTTTGCAGCTCTCGGTATATACTGTATAATGGTTTACAAGAACAAGAATTTTATGCTATTCAAAGTCCTAAAACTTAGAGAGTCAAAGAAAAACTGGGTTAGAACTTTAAGCACATTAACATACAGATATAAGTTTATATTGGCTGCAACTTTCATTGATCTAGATCTTGTGTTTGTCACAGCAAAAAGAAAAGTCACCTGTATAGAGGTGATATGCCGGTGCCATTTTATTAGTCTGCACACCGAATTTGTCGTTAGTAGACATGTTTTTAATTTTTCAGTTTTGACTTATCCACAGCACCTATAGATGTTGAAATTTGCAGCATTAGCAGGCAATACCTATTTGTAAATGTGTGCGAAATTTCAACGGCTTAACTTTGAATTAAGAAAGTTATTCCCCACCCTTCATATAGCCTTTTCCTAGGCATTTTAGGCAGAATTGCCAATAGCGTGTTTGGTGTTAGTACTGTAATTACCTAGTATTTTAGTTCATCTTGTTAGATCCATAAGAAAATGAACAACCTTAGTGACAGGTTGAATCTTAAGTTTATTCTAATTTTCGCCCGTGGGGCTTCCTCGGGAGACTAACACTAGCAGTTAAACGCATCTTGTTAGATGCAGCTCCATAAATTCTCCAGGATGTTATGAAACTGAAATCTATTGGCACGAAAAGTGCATAGATCCTTATCAAGGGAAGACATCGAAAAATATAATATTTTGTCAATTTTATTGCACTAAAATTTAGGTAGACATGTGCATGTTTGTTATTCATCCTGAGAGTCCAGTTATCCCACGTCATGTAGTAAATGCGGAGCTGAGAAAGGCAGCGTCCAAAGTCCAGAGTTATATAAATAGATAGCATTAGGCACTAAAAGGTAGTCTGAAGTGCTAGGTAACTTACGGGTCATATTTTGTCTTGTGTGTCAACGGTTTGGGACTTTTGATTTAGACTATTCCACCAACACTAAGACAAAAAGGGAAAAAGTATCACAGTATCGTTATTTCACTTTACTCTGTTTCACTGCAATCCCGATAATGTTAACTTCAGTTTATTCGCAATGTTTTTCATCCTACAAGATGTCATATTTCTACATAAGTGACTGAATAAGCGCAGCTCTTTTTAAGCGCAGCATATTCTATGCTCCCGGATATTGGCACACACAACACTGCTGCACTGGCAGTTTGTATAATCCAATCATTAATTAATGTAGTGCGTTAACTAAGGTGAACACAGCTAAGGTTCAGGGAGTTTCTGCAGTGCGTTAATTTACTGTAAAGATTATGTCTATATATGGACACATTTCGTTATGGTCATTTTTCCCCAGTCATTATGCTTGGACACGAGTGGCCAGCGCTCAAGCACTATGGGAGAAGTGGTAAATCTCATGTCCGTAGACTGCCAGCGTGTGCAGGACCTGATGAGTTATACCTGGATGATCTGGTCTATACCTCTACAGGTATGACAACGGGGAGGGGGGGTAAGGAGTAGTGGGACGAAGTGTTTTAAGGGGGAGGGGGGGTATAGAGAAGGCAGCGAGAGGAAGGAAAGTTCTGTTAAATGTGATTTTATACTCTATTTTGTATTGAAGCAAAGTGTCTACAGATGTTAGACCAGTTAGGTTCTTCCAACCTTTCGGGTTCAACTCGAGTTTAGCGCAGTGCTGTGTGCAAAAAAATACTGCCCTTTGTCAATGAGGAATATCAAATTTTATGAAGTCGGGATGGCCATGAATAGTACACGCAGATCGATAGCCTGGTTCTATTAGGGACCTATTGGTATCATAGTGTGGTAAACTACGTTCATTGTTCAAAATCTATTGGAAAGCTATCAATGTCTTAAGGTGTTCCTGGCCGTCTACCTCCTTTGGGAGACCCTGGGTGTCTCCGTTGTATCCGGGCTGGTCTTGCTGTTGTTGCTGGTGCCGCTGAACGCCATTATCGCCTTCTACCAACAACGACTGCAGCGTCAGAACCTGAGGTGGAAGGACGAACGAATCAAAATGGTGAACGAAGTCTTGGGAGGAATAAAGGTACGCAAGAAAATGGTTACAACTATGGTGGAACTGAACTGATCTGCGTCAGGTTCACGGGCGAAATTAACACTGAAGAGACAGAGGTACGTAACTGCTTCATAGCCTAAAAATTTAGCTAATTTTCCAAAGACTTAAAACAGAGCACATTTTCCTTCCGGCTGACGATTTCTGAGTAAACAAAGCAGGAATGTCGATATTTTCAACTTGCGTACGCCGCCATTACTCATGCTGCCTGACGTCATAAAGAGAGAAACTCTAGCAGACAAATGGTGTATATGCATGCGCAAACCATCTGGACTAATCATCTGGTAGTCTATCTGTCTTTCTGATATCACGCAACAGGGCGACAATCCCGACATTCCTGTGATGTTTTCTCAGAAACTGTCAGGCGAAAGGAAAGGTATATACAGTTTACATTTTATCGAAAAATCATGTGGACTCATTAGGCTATGAAGCAGTTTGCTACCCTTACCCTTCAAGTTTACATTGGAGTTTAGAAAAACTATATTCAGGCAATAGAAAAATAGAAATTAAATTGTCATGATATGACTGTCCCTGTGATGTAATAGTAGTTCCCTCAACTTGTAAGCGGATAGTCCTGGATTCGATTCCCGATGTGGACAGAATTTTTTTTTAAAGTGATGGCGGCGGTAGTGGTGATGGTGGTGCTAGTTTGCAGTGTTTACAGTAGAAATTCTAGTCGGTGTGATTGCATAAACAGCATCAGTGATAATGATGTGAAAATCAACGGTTTTACATGTATTATTTTTGCTGTTGTGTGGTGAGGGTGAAGGAGGTCGTGGTATTAATTGCTACTGTAATTGCAGGGGTAGTAGCAGTATTCCTATGGTCATTGTTGTTGTTGTTGTAATAATTGTGGTGATAGTGATGGTGGTGGTGGTCCTGGTGATAGTCGTTCAGTGGGAATAGTGGTAATGATTTTGGTGATGGTTTCAGAAGTAAGTGCAGTGGTAGTGGTAGCAGCAGCTGCTGTAGAAATGGTAACGGTATTAGACTATTAGTGATAGTAATCAAGGCAGAAGTAGTAGGAAGAGGAGTAGGACCAGCAGCAGAAGTGGTAGTAGTAGTGGTGGTAGTACTAGTAGTAATAGTAGTAGTAGTAGTAGTAGTAGGGGTAGCAATAGCAGGAATAGTAGTTGTAGCATAAACATAGGCAGATGGTTTTCAAGTAAAGATTTTGTTGCATTTGCTTTTCCTAAGGTCCTTAAACTGTACGCATGGGAGGAGTCGTTTCAAGAAAAGATCCTGTCACTAAGACGAAGAGAAGTGAACGTACTCTCTAAACTAGCCTGGCTCAACGCCGTCAGCATCTTTATATGGACATGCGCTCCTTATTTGGTAAGTGGGCGTTGACACCCACGGGGGTGAATATACGCCACAACCACAATAAATAGTGGGCTATGCATGGTCAGCTGCTTGCTTGCCCATCATGTCTCTCTTACAGCCAGTCAAAATGAGACTTATGTCGCTAAATGAGGCACTGAGATATCAGGCTCAGAAGTTGAACAGGGCCATTCAGTGGCATATCTGTATTTGTTGCAGAATTCAACAGGGACATCATTTCTATTCACACATACGTAGATTTTATGGGCGAATGGTCGGTAGTTGTGGATAATTTTGAGTATCTGTGAGACATATATGTAGAATAAATTTTTGTTCTTCAGTTGCGATTTTCTCAGAATTTCTTTTCATTGCATGGGATGACCTCTGCTACTTTAAGCAAGTATTTATCGGATCAGAATTAAGTTAGGCCATTTATTTCAACCTAATGAACGTACACACTTTCAGCCTTCATGTTATACCAATTTCCTGAGAGAGTCAGCGAGCGACTTAAGTCTTATTTTGACTGACAGGAAGACTAACAAGACTACGCGTAAGCTATGTAGCTCTTAATCTTTGTCACTGAGGAGATTACAGAAGCGTGACTTTCTCAGCGGTGATACTTATGGCTGTCAAGGGAGATTTCGCACCCCTTTCGTGAGCTGTCTAGCCTATAGGCCTACTGTTGATTCCTTTACTTATATAATTTTAAAGCCCAGCTTCCTCTTTAAGATAAATGGCGTTTGTCGTCGCCTTTACCTGCCATCACAGCCCTTTCTCCCCCTCACTTACGCTTTAATCTTTGACCTACCCCGCTTGAGCCTTAGTGGGAAGAGGCGGCTAACAGACTGAGGCCAAATTGTCAAGCTGGTCTTGAGAGAGATTATTCTAGTATCGCTTTGAAGACTTCGAGCAAGATTAGGCTGCTGTTTCTTAGCCTACTTTTCTCTTCTAGATGGTCTGCGCCGAACACAATTGGATTATTACAATTTAATGCAAACCTATCTTGTTCGAACATTCCGTATTTCCGTGGGAACAATTTTCACACCAAAGAAGACACACAAAAATACGTATTTCTGGTTTTGTTTTTATTTGCAATTCCTTTTAATCATAACAGTTTCAGACCTCTCATCCCTTTAGGGATTGCAGTTAAGCGAAATTGACTGAATAACCTTCCAGATCTAACCAATATTGCTTTGCAGGTATGCCTTGTGTCCTTTGGGACGTATATCTTGATATCCCCTGACTCGGTCTTGACTGCTGACATGGCCTTCGTCACTCTGGCTTTGTTTAACATCCTCCAGTTCCCCATCTCATTCATTCCAGAGATGGTCTCCTTCACTACACAGGTACAGTGTCTATTCATCGGTCCGTCCTTCGATCCATCCATCCATCCATCCATCCATCCATCCATTCCTCCACCCATCTATACGTCCCTCCGTTCATCATTTCGTCCATCCAATCATCCGTCCTTAGATCCATCCATCCAGCCAGCCAGCCAGCCAGCCATCAATCAATCCATCCATCCATGGTGTGCGTGTATATCCATGTTCGTCCATCTGTCTGTCTGTCTGTTTGTCTGTCTGTCTAACAATGTCCTGCCACTGTCTATCCAGCCTGTCTTCCATACATGTCAGCCTGTCTGTATTTAAATCTATGTTCATCCTACTCTGGCTCACTAGACTACCTCTCTCAATAGCTTTCATTATTATTATATCGTCATTTGTAGGGGCGAGGATAATCTGTTGACGTTTCTTTCCATTCGCGTTCCATCTCCATTGCTAATCCTCCCTCCTCTTCCACACCTACCCTCAGCAAACCATTGCGTACTCTCTCTCTCTCTCTCTCTCTCTCTCGCTCTCTCGCTCTTGCTCTCTTTGTCGCTTCCGTTCTTCACCCTGGGCGGATGTAGGTGGGAACAACAACAACAACAACAAGAAAAGCCGGCAAACTACCGGCTTCCTGGCTACGCCCTTCACTTCCTATCTGTCTCGGCGGTATGACTTTGTAGGAGATGACTCTCCCTGACCTTGCCTGCCCTACCCCACCCNCCCCCCTCCCCTCCTCACTCTTGAAGCGATCTTGCAAAAGAAACAGTGTCAAAACATCTTATGAGTTTCTAACTTACGCATTTTTTCAGGCTAGTGTGTCAGTAAATAGGATTGGACGGTATCTCTGTGAGACGGAGCTAGACAGAACGCATTATAATAGACGAAACATTGACGGTAAGATAGCAATGGGAA
The DNA here is from genome assembly GCA_033807755.1 of Ellobium chinense. Taxonomy (NCBI): domain Eukaryota; kingdom Metazoa; phylum Mollusca; class Gastropoda; order Ellobiida; family Ellobiidae; genus Ellobium; species Ellobium chinense. The sequence continues at coordinate 1,637,449 of JAWQUT010000109.1, forward strand.
GGGAGGGATACATGAGTGAGTGAGTGAGTGAGTGAGTGAGTGAGTCGGACAGGTAGGAAAGTATGTGTGCGTGATTGCGTATATCGCCCAGTCAAGTGGTTGGTTGATTGCTCAAACATTCAACTGGACAGCAGGTTATTCAGAAATGATATGGGTAAGTTACTGTGCGCTACCTGTGAGGAAGATAAATCTCATTGATCTCCTTAATCTTCCTTGAACTATTATCGTAGTTATGTCCTTTAAATTTCCCGATTTTCAATGAAGTCAGAATAACAGAACCAAATTGTGTCACTTATCACTCTGTAAAGACAAATATAAACAAGAATAATATAAAACTAACATCTGAGATTCAAACTGTGATGACTTTTATAATGTCATAATATCAGTGAAGGGTTGCATTTGTACACGGTATGCCATCCTCTCCACCAATCAAAATGCGCAAATTCGGGGGTGTTTGCCTCTCCATTTTGTGTAGGAAACATTTCGGACATCCAGATTGGACCCCTGCCCCTAACCATCAGCATAGACCCTTGGAAGAGTTTCAGGATATTGCCCTTAATTCATGTATAAATCTTATTCGTAACTTGGTGCATACTTGGACTGCTTGACACTGGAATACTATTTTGTGTGATTCTATAAATTCTGCCGGCAAACATTTTTAACTTTCTACCTGAATGCGAAATAAATTAATATTCTCTGTTTCTCCTTGTTCTCTCCAACAGACAAGGCAGTGAGCATAGATAAAGGCGTGTTTACCTGGGACCCAGACGCAAGCTTTCGGCTTAGTGGGTGAGTGACTTTGGTATGGCCATCGTTTTCATCATCATTAAGTTATATCCATTTTTCCACTTATATTGAATCCTCTTCCGACATAATAATGATGATATCATGGTATCCAGGCTAATGTTCAGTCGCTCATTTTCACATTGGTATTATCCAGGCAGGCCAGATCATTTGTGAAATTTCTGAACTCCACGGAGACTGCCCCTGTGCAGTGTTTTTAATGTCCATTTTATAGGCGGGTGCTTTGAGGAAACTGTAAATGAAATATTTCCATGTATGTCATATGAGCCAAGCGGAAAGCGAACCCACGACCTTTAGATCTTTTAATTTAAACTGTAACCACTCTGCCAGTCTGCTTCAAATACAGTACTGACAAAATTGTCACAAATATCATTTCCTTTTACTAGTTCTCTGACAAAATTGTGGGCATGCTAGCATTACTAAACTTTTTTCTCAGTCATGCTCTCAATCTCTTCTCTCACTTTCTCACATCTCGGACATCCAGACTGGACCCCTGCCTCTAACCATCAGCACAGACCCTTGGAAGTGTTTCAGGATATTGCCCTTAATTCATGTATAAATCTTATTCGTAACTTGGTGCATACTTGGGCTGCCTGCTAACACTGGAATACTATTTTGTGTGATTCTATAAATTCTGCCGGCAAACACTGCACAGAGGCAGTCTCCGTGGAGTTCAGAAAATTCACAAATGATCTGGCCTGCCTGGATAATACCAATGTGAAAATGAGTGACTGAACATTAGCCTGGATACCATGGTATCATCATGTAGTCTCTTCAGACTCTTTCTGATATCATTTTCCTCCCATAGATTTCATATTATGAGACACAAAACTTTGTATACATTTTTGACACTGCATTTACCCCTCCATTTTGCTTAAAGTATCAACCTTGAGATCAGCCCAGGAAGTCTGGTGGCCGTTGTGGGCCACGTTGGCTGTGGCAAGTCTTCTCTTCTGTCCGCCATTTTGGGGGAGATGGATACCCTTCAGGGGAGTGTCCATGCTTCGGTAGGTGCTAAGTAGGGGATAAAACTGTAGTCTCTGACTAACATCCTGGTGCTCGGGAAGCGAATAAAATGAGTTCTTAGCCGGAGTGAGATCATAGTCAACGATCTAGGGTAGAGAGAGACAAAAGTACAGAAACAAAGAGAAAAGTGCTCAATCAGTAATCATCATTATTAGTGTATAATATGCAGTTGATTAAAGAGCACGCCGCCTGGAAAATTGAATAGGAAGTAAATTACTAAGGCAATTGACACTTAGAGGTATCAGAGTTCCAAAGGATCATGCTAAACTTATGGAAAAACAACGTAGTACATGGGTTTGATACAACAGTCGACCAGAGATCGTATGCTCTATTGTGTCCAATGAACATTTTCTTTGCTCATTTGTCAGGGGAGTATAGCCTATGTGCCGCAGACACCCTGGATTCAGAACTGCACACTACAAAACAACATTCTGTTTGGGAGCAGCATGAACCACAAGAGGTATGCCAAGATCATTGAAGCATGCGAGCTCAAACAGGATCTGGAAATGCTACTGGGCGGCGACAAAACGGAAATAGGGGAGAAGGTAGGTCAACTGAAGTGGTGGTGGTGGTGGTGATACGCCGCTGGTGGTGGATGCTAAAGCTGATGGTACCGATGGTAGTGGTGATTCATGCTGATGTTGATGGTGATATCTCTGACGCTTAAGATGCTAATGGTTCTGTGCTGTTTGTAAGATAGATAGGGTTGACGATGCTGATGCTATCGGTGGTGCTGGTAGCACTGCTGTTACCGGCTAGTGGTGATGCTGAAATGCTGCTGCTGTAAAATGTGCAAACTTTCATGCTAAATTCAAAGAGAGCTCTTCCAGTTTTGCACATCAGACATGTTCAAGGCCAACTGATCTAAAATCCTGATTTGTTTTATTTTGTTTATATTTTTGGGCCACTATTCATTGACATGCCTTAGCATGCAACGATTCTGCAGTTCTCTTTATATTTCACATGGTGACTTGCACGGTAACGTGCAAAATGATGTATTACCTTTATTTATGCATGTCTCTCTAGTCCCCTGACCGAAGAGGCCAACACCCGTAAGTGCTGCATGGAAATAACTCACTGACTTCTCACTCTTCCCTTATTCAACCGTGCAGGGCATCAACCTGAGTGGGGGTCAGAAGCAAAGAGTGAGCATCGCACGTGCCCTTTACGCAAACGCCGACGTTTACATCATGGATGATCCTCTTAGTGCTGTGGACTCACAAGTCGGTAAACACATCTTCAAGCGGGTTATTTCAGATAAAGGCGTGCTCAAGAACAAGGTGAGGCCATGACCAAATGCAGTCGAATCTGAATGTTGTGATTAGCTGCCGTGACGACCTGGTTTCAGTAACGACCGTCCAGTCCCAAGCAGTGCAGAAGATATGGAAAGACACAGTAGATGGCGATTGTCAAGTGGATAATCTGAAATATCACAAGGATTGCTCAGTGGGCTTACAGCCCACCTTAGTTTTAAAAAATAGTTTCTTTCTGGTTTAATCTGTGGTATATATTCACTTTGCTGTATGCATAATGAACATTTAAAACACTTAAAACAGACAGAGATGCACATAAAGCATAGACAAATATTAATCTTTTCTTTTACGTACCATACGGCAACTTAAACCTGGAACCATAGAGAAAAGCTTTCATCACATCTTGACAAAACATCAGGCTGTATAAGGCGGCGGAAATTCTGAAGAATGATCGGTGGTCGAGATTTAGTTTTACTGTAATGGGGCAAATCTGTTTTCTAAGGATGTATCTCAACAGGGTGGTCTCCTGTCATTCATTTGCAGATTCTGATATAGATTGGTTGTCGCTTTCATTGGTTCTCACATGCTGTAGAAAGAACAAAGAAAGTGCAGGGCCAGATTTCTACTATTTTGCGGTTTACTGACTATTACAATTCCCTAATTCATTTGATGTCTGGATTTAATAATGATGGGGCATTTAGAATAACCATAGATTTATTAATAGCATGGCTCTCTGTAAAATGGCTTCACTCACAGTGGCTACTTTCAGTTGTGTTTCTTTTCTCGTAACTGTCTTCAGACTCGTATCATGGCTACACACTCCGTGCACTGGCTCCCTCTAGTGGACATCATCGTGGTCATGCAAGACGGTCGTATCACAGACGTTGGCTCGTATCTCCAGCTGATGAGGCGACACGGGAACTTCGCCCAGTTCTTGCTGACCAATCTGAAGAAGGACCAGGGGTCTGAATCTGAGATTGAGGAAGATCCTGAAGGTTGGTTAGTGTTAAGTAATAGACTGCTCTTCATTAGTCAACTCCAGTGAAGGTCACTTCCGATTTAAGCAAAATAATAATGAAATTGCGTCATCAAATCTTGCTTCCAGAAATAAAAGTTGCATCTTCGGCCATTGAATGCCAGTGTAGTAAACCATGTAAGTCAGTTCTATTCCTCTAACAATGGAGAGGAGGAAAGTGGAAGTAATGATTGTTGGGGTTGTGGCTTACAATATTTCAATGACCACAATGACCATGCTATCATAATAATTGAGAGTGAGCCATGTTCTATGAGCTCTTTCTCAAAGATCGAGTGTTGGCCTTTCGATAGTATCACCAAACCAGGAAGTTAGAGCAAATTCCTCGAAGACTGCGACTGCAGGAACATAATCAAGAAATGTAGTTCAAAATTATTGCCATACTGTTCGTGGAAATTTGTTCCCATTTCACCATCAAGTTAACTTGTACATTCGATCGAAGTAGAGTAGACGGTGTGTATTATTTTTGTTCAATATTCAGTTCGAGAGATGAAAAAGAAAATCTGGGAGCACGTGGAGTCAGTAACTAGCCAATCAGAAGGGACGACCTCAGGGGAGGATGTGATCAACTTTCACCAAAAAAGGTTGGTGTTACGTTGACCAGAAGATGGCGACAGAAAGGAGAGGCGGAGATACGAGGAGGAGAGGTGTATAGAGACAAAGAGTAATAAAGGAGTTCGGAGCACGTTGGTAAAGGAGATAAACCAAGGAAGAGAGCTGGGAGAAAAAGAGTAAGGAGGAAAGGAGTGTGGAGATTATATAATTATGGTAATACCTTTTACCTTGCATTCTCTCCCCCCCCCCCNCCCCCTTCCACAGCAACTGATTTGGAGAGGTCGGGCAAATATGTACTGTAAATAATTTAGAGTAGGCCGTGAGTTTAGCTCATGTATTCTATAACTGTTTGTTTGTTGTTTGTTTCTTTGTGTCTTTGTTTCTTTCTTTGTTGGTTGGTTGGTTGGTTGGTTGGTTGGTTGGTTGGTTGGTTGGTTGGTTGGTTGGTTGGTTGGTTCGTTCGTTCGTCCGTTCGTTTGTTTGTTCTATCATGCACTACAAATAGTTTTTCCAATATATCATATAACAGCCTGGATGGTATGTTTAGTGAGAGTGAACGGCAGAAGACGCCGCCTTCGATGCCCTCGACACCCACAGATGGCTGCTCTATGTCATCCCATTCTGCTGGTGGTGGTGTTGGCAACGGTGCTGTGGTCAGACTGACGGAAGATGAAGCGATGGAAACGGGAACGGTTGGTACTACTCAAATTGTTGTCATGCCCTGATAGTGCTTGGGATAGTTGAGGTGGTCATTGTGGTGATGACGAACGATATGATGATGGGAATAATGGTACTGATGATGTTGACGATGATGATCATGATAGTGGTGAGAGTGATCGTGGTTGTAGTGGTTGTGGTGGTGGTGGTAGTGGGGCTGGTAGTGGGTTCGATAATGGTGGCTGTGGTATGTATTGTGCTTACGGTAGTGATGAGGATTGGTAGTGATGTTGATGATAAACATGGTTTTGCTGTTAACTGTGAGAAGAAACTATCGCAGTGATGAAGAAGAAAGTTACAATACTATCAGTGTTGATGATGATTACTTTACCAACCTTCTTATAATAGATAAGGATGTTGTATCGGATTAAAAATACTTAAGCAAAGTCCAATAACCTTCAGAACTAAAGAGACAATACGACAAAATGTAAGAATATTTACAGACAGATATCATCATAAATGTTTCGAATGTCATTGATATAGATATCATATTCTAATAGAGCAAAAACAAATTAAAAGTTCAAGATGACATGCCAGGGTCAGTGTGTCACCGGGCATGCCATTGTTAAGACGACATGTGTTTTTAATTTTTCAGTTTTACGTATCCATAGGCACTAGATATTTTTTTAATTTGTGGCATAAGCAACAACAAAAAGTCCGTCTGCTCATGTATGCCAAATTTCGGTCGTATAAGATTTAAATTATTGGAATTATTAAACATTGAAGCTGGGTGAACTTTTTTGGGCGTCATAAACTTTTCACTTACTTTTTGTATGGTTGTGTTGACTTATTTTCGCTTGAAGAAGGCTTCTGCCTAAACGTTTAAACGTGTAATTTATCATTACAATTTTTAGCTCCTCTATAAATTTTTAAAATTAAAAGTGAAGCAAATCGAATTAGTGTTTTACAATTTCTCTATTTTTCCCTTTACCGATATATTATAATAATGATGATGATGATATTTACGATGAGAGCGACATATTATTCTTCCTCTCCAGGTGAAGTTGAGAGTGTTTGGTACCTACTGTCGGAATGTGGGTTTTTGCTGTACCTTCATAGTGCTTTTTATGTTCGCTCTCTACCAGGTGAGTATTGTGGGTTGTGCTCACTGTTCAGACTTATCAATTGCTTGTGGGCAATTCCAGCAAAATACCACGTCAGTTAGGCTAAATTCTGAATAACCGATGACTTGACAGCAATTCAACTCCGTTGTTTCAGACAGGAGTGGGATGAATTTATTCTTTAAATATAAACTGAAAAAGGGTTACTGTAAAATTAGAGCGTTTCAGAAATAATTAGTATTACTAAACTGGCATTCTGCTGAAATTGCTAATGTACATTATGCAGCCATCCCCTGACTCAGAAAATCTTACCTACCATCCAATCCAACATTATTTTGTAGGTCATCCCCCACCTCTCACTCAGATCTCGAGCATCTTGAAAAAACAGTAAGTTTATGGACATTTTGAATAAGTTATAAACAGCGCACCAAACAAAGGCAAGGATCGGATCTCGAAACAATACACATGCATAAACAAATGCAAAATGTTTTAAGTAGGTTTATAAAGCCATTCACTACGACTTTCATACCTGTCTGTTCAGGTATCAAGTGTGATGGCCAACATCTGGCTGTCTCGTTGGACAGGAGACGAGGATATCGTGTCCGGCAACTTGACCGCTGGTCAACTGAGAGACAAGAATCACATGTACTTCACTGTCTACGGAGCCTTGGGGGCCGCTCAAGGTGTGATTACATCTGCTGCTGATGGTTGGACGATGAAAGTATAGTTATGATGATGATTACAATGATGGTGATGCTGATGTTGCTGCAGCTATTGCTGATGATGATGAGGAGGAGGAGGAATACACTACCGATGGTTATAGTGGTCGCATGTTGGTTGATGAATCTGGTTAAAGTGGTGTTAATTAATTTCCCTGTTTGGTGATGACGATTCATATTTTTTCTTCTTGAGTTTGGGGGAGGGGAGGTGGANGGGGAGGGGGGGGGGCTCAGACAATAGTGATGGATTCCAATAATTGTGCAGACTACATAGGTAAGTAAATAAATAGATATATGGCATCTTCACTACATTCATTCAGCTACTTCAGAGCTCACCGTGTACTGGACCTTAAAGTGGTGGAGTTACCAGAGATATTCCTACTGATCTCTGCATTATCAGCTGTGGGCGACCCTCTCTCTCTATATATATTATAATAGTAATGGTCTCAACACTTAATCCTTACATTACGTCTTTCCTCTCTGTTTCCTTCAGCTTTATTCGTATTTATTTACGCCTGTGTTGCTGCCCTACGCATGGTATCGGCAGCTTCCTCCATGCATGCGGTCATGTTGGACCGTGTCCTGAAAGCACCAATGAGCTTCTTCGATACAACGCCCATCGGACGAATCGTGAATCGTTTCTCTCGGGACGTGGAAACCCTTGACAACCAGCTACCGCAGATCGTCTTCATGTGGATCATGTGTGTGTTTTCCGTCCTTGCAACTCTTACAGTGATCAGCATCAATACTCCCATCTTCACGAGTGTCATCTTACCATTGTTTATAGCCTACCTCGCTGTACAGGTGAGCCACTGGCAATACCCCAGGACTCTCCCATCGGTCAGTGGTGAACTCAGCGCATATTGTAATCCTTCTGTAGCCTATATCAAAAGTACCGACTTGGATAAGCAACGCCGTGCGGTATCGATATTTTCGTTGTCATCGTGTTATTTCCTGATTACCACAAGGTCATCCAATAAAATGTTTGGATCGATGTTTTGTAATTCACAATCACAACCGCCCATGTCAACATTGGTCGCCGATAGGCAGCTAAAGAAATGTGCGCTGATTTCACCGAGTGCGCTTCCATCCAATGTATAGTCTAGAGGCAGGATTAGAAAAGAGAACGCACAAATGAGAAGATAAGTAGACGATGATAGGCAGATTCACTGACAAGCAACAGATGCCGTCCTTTTGATTTTCAGTGGTCTTGGAAATCATTTTTCAGCTTCTTGGGTCATTGTTTAAGCACCAGATCCATTTGGACTACCTCAGGCTATCTTTGGGGTAACTTTCTGAGTTCTACTTGTTTGAAACTCCATGTAATATAATAACAATAGTTTGCCATCTTTACATGACCCCTAGAAGAGAGGATTCACTAAGAGTCACATTAGCCTCAGAATATTCATGTACACTCCATACACCTGAACAAGAAACGTCTAACTTCACAAACTGATTTCACAGTACCTTCTGTTCTTGCAATTTTGGACTCCAGCTTGACGACAGTCTTTTGTTGTTTTGCACAGACTAATAACAATAATCTCTTGTTCTCTGAAATTTTTTACATGTCTAGGAGATCGCGGGAAACGTTTTCATGGCATAGCAAAAAAAAAACCAAAAAGCGTATATTTTCACAACCGCAATTCTAGGCCCAAAAAAAAAATACATTGGCACATTTCAAGTTTTTAACATGTGAACTGTGACCTTGATCTCACAAATAGCATTATTTCATTGTTTTCAACGAAAACGGCCTAAGTTTTGTTTAGACCATTTTCGGAGCACAGTGACCAATACAGCATTTCTTCCCTACGTCTCCAATTTGCCCAACAGTTTTGCACTTACATGACTGTTAAGCTTATATTTTAAAGTGGTCTGTTGGATCTACTGGCGGGTCAGTCATAGACAGATATTCGTATTACGATAGTGCATATTTCTTTCTCCTCTGCAGCGATTTTTTGTGCCTACGTCTCGTCAGCTAAAGCGGTTGGAGGCGGTGACGCGATCTCCCATCTACTCCCATTTCTCAGAAACGATAGCGGGCTGCCACGTCATCAGGGCGTTTGAAAACGTGGGCAGATTCGTTCAGATGTCCCTAGACTTGATTGACAAGAATCAAGTATTTTACTTCGCTGGTATCACGACCAACAGGTACGTAGATTATGCGCGGAAAATATGGGTAATACTGTGCACAGGAACGAATGTGTGTAACACAGCAATGCTTCGAAAATGATCAGAGTCATTTTCGCTTGTCTAAGTGAACGTGGGACATTTCTGAACTATAGTGACGATAATTTAGAGTTTGCTTATTAACGTTGGGATCTCTTACCATCTTAACGCATCGGTGGTGAATGCACTCTTAGAAGTGTTCAACATGCAAAGTTAAAGTAATTCTTACGATGATAAAAGATCCTATCGTTAATGCGCAAACTCTTAATTCTGATTCAGAGAGAAGCCTATTGGCAGGGATAAACTTTATGAAGAAGTATTTTCAGCTGTTGTAACCATCATGACGTTTCCATAGTATATTTATACTCATAAATAAAGAAAAGGTTTCCTCTGCCAGAATTCACTTTGACTGGATTCTAAGTTTTTGACATATCTTTGGAAGTAAGACATGCTAACAATAGTGTCAAAATTCTGGGGTGTCATCTCTCTTGAAGGCACTTACAATATGACTGTGATCGGAACTAAGCTCCAGATCTTAAGATCCTGAGTCCAGTGCAATAATTATTCGGCCACGAAACTCCATGAAAACTATCATCACCATCACCGTCTTGATCGTCGACATCCTCACTCTGATATTTCAGGTGGCTGGGAGTCTGGATTGAAGTGGTGAGCAGCCTGGTGGTGTTCTTCAGTGCTGTTTTTTCTCTGGTCACACCCGGCATAAACGGAGCTTTGCTCGGTCTCTCCGTTAGCTACGCCTTGCAGGTGAGCATTGTGAAGATGCTCGTTTTGCTGTTGAATGATATGCTGGTAGTGATGATCGTGATGATTGCAACGAAATGGTGGTAGTAGTTCTGATGAATGAGGCAATGATGGAAATAGCGATAGTAGGTTTTGTGAAGGTAATGGTGATAATGATGGTGATGGAGTAGTGGCGATGCTAGAGGTGATAGCAGTACAGGAAATGGTGAGGTGGTGATGCTAGTGGTGGCAGAGGTGGAAGTGATGGTAGTGATAGTGGAGATTATGGTGCTGATGGTAGTGATGATAGTAGTAGTGACTGTGGTGATGGTGGTGGTGGTAGTGGTGGTGATCGTGATCGGGTGGTCGGGATGATAGTAATGGTTATGATGTTGCTGGCGTTCCTACTATAAGTTGTGCAATGGTCACAATTATGGATACGTTTGTGGTGGTAAAGCAGCAGCTCCTGCCTTTGCTGTATGTTGCATGTGATTGTGTCAGTAGTGGTGATATTTGCATTAGTGGTGGTGATGGTTCTGGTGGTTGCTGAGATGAAACCATCACTAGATGTAATGGAGAAAAACGAAAATAGTGAGTTAGCTCTCTATTATTAATTTCATATATGCAGATAACTCAAGCTCTGAAATGGTTGGTGAGGACCATGAGTGACATAGAGACAAATGTCGTGAGCGTGGAGAGGATACAGGAGTATTCCGCTCTGGAACAAGAGGTGAGTGTGGACAGATAGAGGAACACACACTAGAGGGCATGACCCGCTAAGAGAAGTTCAGAAGAACAAGCAATGTAGATGTGGTGTGTTTTGGGGGAGGGGGAGGTGGGAGAAATCTGCAAATAAATGATGCAGATCTTCAAGGGACCATTCTCAGCTATTATATATGCAAGGTCATCTGGACATCGCAAGCCATAACTTTCCACTTTTCTTCTGTCAGAAAAATATTATTGGCTGGTACGGTCTGTTATAGTAGCCATTTTGGGGGTTTATTTGGCTGATACATCTTTTACCTTCAAGAGAGAGATTTGATGACGCAATCACACCACTATTTTGTTTAAATCGGAAAAGAGCGTTATTAGAGTTGACTAATAACAAGAGTCTGTTTGGTAGGTAAAGCTAAGAAAACTGCTCAAGTCGTCTACTTATTGTAGCTTATAGGTCATGATTATGGCTTGGCCACATGACATTTTATGACACAGTCACCCGTTATAGCATAAACTCAATCTCACCTGACGCCTTTCTTTTACAGAGTCTCAACTTTGCAAAATTCTCTCAGATCGCACAAAATATATTCCTGCTGTCGAGATTCTCTCTAAATTTTGATGATCTCTCTTCCAGCCATGGCCTCGCCTATTCACCTCCTTTTTTTTTTTTTTAAATAAACTTTCATAACTTTTTCTTAATAGCTCTAATATTCAGATTCCACTGCAACTATCAACAGAATCTTCTTTCTTCTCCTTCTCGTATTCTTATACTAGCCGGTATCAGACCCTCCCACTAATTGCTAGATATGAAGGGCTTCATAGCAAAACGCATTATACACCATTCGGGGGTTGTGACAAAACAGACCAGATTCAAAGCATATTTTTATGTGAAAGGCGAAATTTAAGTCTTAAATAATACAGATCAAATGTCCTTCTATGGAATGGAAATATACATGTATAATAAATACTCCTACTGCTACATGAAGTATGTAGAATAAGCTAAAAATTCATATTGGTGGATAACGCGTTTTGCCATGAAACCCTTCATATTATGTTCTCTGTGGACAGGCGCCCAGGTACGGCTGTATCCGCCCGCCTCCTGATTGGCCCGAGCGAGGCGAGATTATGTTCTGCCAATACAGCACGAGATACAGGGAGGGGCTAGAGCCGGTGCTTAGAGGTCTGGACTGTGTCATTCGTCCTGGGGAGAAGGTGGGTGGCGCATCGACAGCCAGCTGATCCAACAGCAAATTGGTTGTGATGGTGGTAATGGTAGTGAAGGTGGTAGTGATGGTAGTTCATGTCATGATAGTGGTACTGATGGTAGTGGTACTGATGGTATTAGTGGTGATGGTAACGGTAGTGATGGTAGTGTAATGATTTCGATGATTGTAGTAGTGATGGGAGTTGTGAGGGTAGTGATAATGGTAGTGATGGAAATGTAGTAATAATGATAGTAGTGGGAGTGATGGTATTGATTATGCTGGTATTAACCTCTTGTGGAATGGGTTGGAATCGAAGAGGCATAAGGTGGGNGGGGGGGGGGGGGGGGCATGAACAATCCAGAGATCACAGCTCTGAATCATATTGCCAGTAAATCACCATCTTCTAAAGCTTTATTTTGTATCCAGGACAAACAGACTAACTTTTTGGCACTTTAATGAGATTCATCTTTCTCCTCAGATTGGAATTGTGGGCCGCACAGGAGCAGGTAAATCCTCCTTGACCTTGGCCATGTTCAGGCTGTTGGAGCCGACGGAAGGGGACATAATCATCGACAACATCAATATCTTAGTGCTTGGCCTGTATGATCTGCGATCGAAGATAACCATCCTGCCTCAGGTAGGTCACAAATATATTTGTGGACGAAGAAAGTTGTAGCTTAGCTTACCTTATTTCTTATTTATCTTATCTCATATTTTGAGTCAATCTCTGAAACATGTTCAGTCAATTTCCACTCAAAGAAAATAAACTGAAGGAGCACATTCTATGTCATTCTTAACGGTCCGCTCGGAGTACAAAATTAGTAGAGAGGGATGATGGGGCACTTCACTCATTTGAATTCACTCATAAGTTTCACATTGGAGAAGCGTTGTTCTTCCTAATTCCACTAATAAAGGTTTTCTTATTGCATAGAAACTCTGCAGGTCACTGGTTTACTTTCCACCCCGAACGAAAAGTTACGAAAATTGATATAAGAAGGTCTAGTTTTTGAAATATGAAAGCAAATCCTTCCGATTCGAGGCAGTGTCCTGACATCTTTAGGCGGGGCTTGCTCTCCGACGGCAACGTCAAATGACAATGTATATATAAAAGTCCTTTCAACTGCATTGAAGGTGATAAAAAAATAATGAAAGGTATAAAGGAATACTAAAGCTTTAACTCCAATTTTCGAGAAAAAAAAAGTTCCTCTTTCTCAGGCATACAATAAAGTTAATACTAGCTCTAGAAAGCGATAGATAATAGATGAGGAATAATTGTTCGTTAAACGATTTTTAAACTGTTTCAGGGGAAATTCCAGCAGAATGCCACGTTACTTACACTAAATCCTGCAAATTTTTGACTTTACAGCAATCATCTCGGTATATATGTAAAGAAGAAATCAACCCCTGTTAGAAACAGCCAGAATTTGTGACTGTGAAGTAAAAAGGTAACAACACTGAAAAGTCAAAGCTTTTCAGAAATTAAAGTAACTGACATAGCATTCTGCTCAAAATGTTCACCATCAAAAACGCAATCAATATTTGTCTATGGTTTGCTCTGGTTTTTTTTTTATTTTGCCAGGACCCCGTCATAATGTCTGGTACACTGCGGCTAAATCTGGATCCAAATGGGGAATATCTCGACAAAGAAATCTGGGCAGCTCTCGGCATGTCTCATCTGAAGAACGCTGTTGCCAGTATGCCAGCTGGGCTTGATTCGGTAGTCGGAGAAAATGGCTTGAATCTTAGGTAGGACGAAATAGCGAAAAAATATATTCGTACTTATGCAGCTTGTTCTCTGCATTTTTTGTTTTACTCCCCGTCTCTCCTCAACGCTAAAGTCAGTTAATTTCTTCTCATAATTTTTTATTTGTCACTTCCGCCCCTTCAAAGTATCCAGTCTAAGAATTTTTCTACTTTTGTGAAGTATAGACTATCTGTGCGCAGGCGTATATATGTGTTTGCAAGGTAATTATGTTCGCTGTTGTCAGGGGCGTAGCGTAATGATAGTCAAATAGTCACTGACTACCGCTTAGAAAAAAGAAACGCCTCATAAAATGTTTATAAAAACAAACTACCAAAAAATATTGAAATAAATGTCAGTGCTCATAGCCCATTATTAATTCGCCGCCTTGTAACATACTAAGCCTCAACCACCTCCAAAAAGCAGAAAAAAAACGCTGCACAAATCGCTTGAAATGTGTATCACAACAATGGTACTTGCACCCTGACTGAGCCCCAAGCGCAGCCCAGTTTAGCTAGCCAAGTAGTCATTTTGGATTTTGACTACATAGGTTAACTCGCCGGCAGCTCCTCTTCTACCATATATTATGCGACAAAATCAGCACTTTAACCCAGACTGAGCCTCAGCAACATTCACGGCAGTGTTAGAAGTCCCATGCCTGTAGGCAAAATTCTAAATGCCTACGGAAGAGAAACGAGGCCATAAAGAAAGAAGTTAGGTGAATGACTTCCCCTATTTTCATGCACCGACTTGGAATTGGGTCGTGTGGATTAGCTACTGCCTGTGTGTTTTCTTGTTTCGGTGCTCATAGGCTAGACTAGATAGATCTAGGTCTAAAGTCTAGATCTATACCCTGAAACTGTATCATTTTGGGCAAGATGGATTTAATGAAAGTGCTAGTATACGGTCTTTGCTGTTTGCCTGCGACATGAGACGAATAAAAGACACTCTCAATTATGAGGTAAGCCAGACACCTAAAATTAAACAAAAAATGTCTGATGTTCGTTGCTGCGGAAGAAAGTTGATGAAAGAATTATCCCTTTTCTTCGACGCCGTCCATAATTATTTTGCCCACATGCCCTCCTTATCTGTAAGGAGTAAACAATAGGTCAAAACTGTTGCTGGTACCACTGTTGTTATTGTTGCCGTTGTTATTGCTTGATATTGCCTTGCTATTATGCAGCTTTCCTGGTTTAGATGGTAAAGCAAATCTTTGCTATATAATACTACTTTGTGTCATGCATGATACCGCGTCTCTACTCAATGTGTATGTAGAGTGACGTTGAGGTAAAAAGACAACCATTCGCCTAGCACTATGCAAGTTTGTGTTTGCCTACCTGGTTTCGACCCCCGCGCTACGCCCCTGGCTGTTGTAAATTTGTCCTTGCTACTGCTTATGCAGTCGTTTCTGTTAAGGAAAAACAGCTTTAATTGTCTTTGCTAAATTTTTGCTACTACAATATCTACCACTTCTACCTCTTTCTTATAGTCGAAGCGTATTAAAAAAAGTTGTGCTTTTTACAGAAGTTGCTATTATCCAGTGATTTTTATACAGAATGATTAGCCACATTGCAATTAAGCGACGAGCAGATAGATACAAAACTCCTATTATTCCTCATACTATCACTACTTTTCTGTTATACCATTCTTAATACTGATATCAATAACGTGTCAATGCTATGTGAATAAATCTCTAACAGCAACAGTATCACTCGGCCCTTGTAACTGAATCACTCTTTTCTTTCGCCATCCTATCAAACTCACTCAGTGTTGGGCAGAGGCAGCTACTCTGTCTGACCCGGGCACTGTTACGACGCAGCAAGATACTGATCATGGACGAACCGACGTCATCTGTGGATGTTCAGACGGACAGCCTGGTCCAATCTACTGTGAGGAAAGCCTTCAAGCACTGCACCACCATAACTATAGCACACAGGCTCAACACTATACTGGACTGTGATAGGTGAGTCTTTGCGACACTTCTAAACGATAACTGTAACACACATTTGTGTGTGGGGCAGGCTAGGCTACTCAGTAAATCATTGCCTGAAAATTTCTGGAGTAGCGCTCTTTGCTGTGCTGACCAAGGAAAGAAAGAAGGAGCTAATGCGTATAGAAACTTCAAAACTGAGAGCCCCAATGAGGACGATGTTATTTCTATGATATCGGTTGATTGAAGTATTAACAAAGTAAAGTGAAGAGAGATAGCTGATTTTTTCGCCTCCTGAAGAAGTGTGCCTTGTTTGGCCTGCGTGGGATCGCCGGCTAGAATTCTCTAGCAGTTGGAGAATTCACCTAACCCTGTCTGCACTCCCTGCCATACCACCGGTCTACGCGTAATGGTCACTGTATTCGGTAATAACACACTAGATCAGCCGCATAGAATCATCACTCTAACCGATTGCAGCCTTCATGATTATAGAATGTGCGCCATTCCAAGCGTATTAAATCTAGTGTTTTCTTCGTATGTAAAAAGCGAAGGTAATGGTGCTTTACTTGCTACACATGCACATCTCATTCAATACATATTACATATACATACAAAATGCAATTCATGCAAGAAATTAATACAATCTTTTAAACAAAATACACAACAAAGCCATTGTTAGGCGCCACGGTGCAGCCCCCCCCCCCTCTGGTAAGTAAGGCTACCACCATCAGTTTCAATCAAATGGTTTGTCTCGTTCACTTCCAGGGTGATGGTACTTGACAACGGGACCATCGTGGAATTTGACAGTCCTAAGTCGTTGCTGGCTCAGCAAGAAACACACTTTTACAGACTGGCAAAATCTGCTGGAGCTGTCTAACATAAAGGAAGAGACAGGCGGAGTGGAACTCGAATCTACTCAACAGTAAATGAGTATCACACTCATGTCCTTGTAGATGGAATTGGTCTAGCGGGGTACCGAACTTATCCCCGGCGTTCTTCATCTAGAGAGAATAGTTTTGAATTGTTTAGAAGTGTTTGAATAGGTCACCTGCTCTAGCGGACTATAAATATCATTAGATAACCAACCAAAGAACTTCAATCTCATGAAGCTTGACATTATAGAATGCGAGTCTACATGGCAATAAATACATTTTGTTGTTGGTGCTGTTACTGTTGATAGAGTAGTTCAATTACTGTAAAACATTGCAACTCTCCCAAGGTGTGCTTGGGTTAAAGTTAGGGGCAGAGATAAGGGAGAGGAACACATTTTGGAGATGCTCCGACATGGAAGCTTTCCTTCCTGAATCCTCCCACCTCCTCCCCTTCTTCCCCAGTTATACCCTTGATCGGCATCATCAGCATCTATACCTTACGATGTTTGCTGCAAGGGTCTGCCCAGTATGCAAGGATGTCGGTTTCGCAAACCAGTAGACCAGTAACCCGTGACCTTCACCCTAAGTCAAATTCACTTTAAGGGAATCCCGGGATTTTGTCTGACTGGTTTGTGGGTTGTTGTTTTTTTTGTCGTTCTCATGAACTATGTTGCCTTCACTGATAAATTGACTCCAAGTCTATTTCGTTCATTTCTCGACTTTAAGAGGGGGCGAGGTCATTCATTCACGTTGTTATGCTGGACACCCTGCGTCACTGAAGTATCTTTATTATGTATGTATGCATCATGTTTTGCTCAATATCCATATCAAGTTTCTAGCAGACCATAACCAAGGGGCAGCAGTAGATATTAGATTTCGTAGCATACACGATAAAGCTCAAGCGCTATATAATCAATGTAATCAGTATTGATTATTTTGTTTTGTTTGATTTTATAATTTTTTCTTACTAACCTTGACATTTTTACATTTTACTGAAACATTTCAACTTAAGATATAGCACCAAACGCACAAAAGGACAAAACACACAAAAGGACAACTGACTCCCTGTTATCGCTAACTTAGGCCTACTTGACATCAACCTATAGCAAAAATTTTTAGGAGAAAGTAATTTTTTCTAATAAAATTAAGTACTTTTTAAATATTTTCCATGCGTAGTGTAACTGAAAGAGGAGAAGTTAATATTATATGATTCAAAGTGGTGATCTTCCCAATAGATGCGTCTTGGCTGAAGTCGCGGGCCCACCGAAACCCATCAAAACCTTCCGATTCGGACGTTCATCTTTCCACGTCATAATGGTAGCAGTGAAAGGAAACCTTGACTTGAGCTGTCAGTAACAACGTACTACAGTTACAAGTGGTTTGTTGTTGTTGTTGTTTTTTTTGGTAAAGGTCAGCAACGTTTTTAACAAGGATCCCAGTATTTTATCCAAGCAGTCAGTGAGTAAATGAGAGGATGAGTAAATCGAAAATCTTGATTCAGGCGTTAATTTGTTTCGTGTACGAGCATGACATGTCTGTAGAGACTATGTAATCTAAATTTTCAAATTTGCACATAAAAAATTGAAAATCCACTGTACTCACGTCTTATAGCTTTCTTGTGATGCCGTCCTTTCTTTTAAATCACTGCAAAAGCACAACAAATAAAATATGTTTGTAGGTCTATTTTCTTAAAATGCATTACGCCTTTTGCTTTCTTATCATCGAAGTACAGCTCAGAAGTAATGGATATAAAGTCTTCAACGACTGAGAGAAATCAATTTATTCATATTCTTATTGTGCTAAATATCATTTGGAGATTAGATGAGTGAGGGATTTTATTGTAGCCAGTACAGTACACGTCATATTTGCAGAGATCTGGCCTCCCATATTCTTTCTCTATTGTAAAGCGGAAGGAATTTATTTTCCGGGAAAAAAAAAGAGTTTGCTGGGAAGATTTTATAAGTAACCTACCAGACACAAGATGCATATTTACCAACTCCGAAAGCGTCATAGAACACTTGCTATACTATTCAATACTATTCATTCATGGTACATTTGTCAGTAGTCAAATCCTCAAACAAACTTGTTTACGAGAGTCATAGATTTGGGTTCCATGGAGTTAATTTTTAAATAACCACAATTGCACTATTGTTAAAACAACTTTAAACACATCTCGTATCGACACATTACATTATTATCTGTTTTCTGAATAGTTTGGTTAGATACGAGAGAGCACTTCGGGAACAAATACTGTAATAATATTATATGCTGATTTGATTGTCGAGATTTCAGTTTTAGCTCTCGAATCTCTGAAACATTTGATTTCATGTGACCTATACTTCTCTCGCCTTCTCTGTACTACAGGATTTCCACACATTACGAATTATTTCGAATTCATTTCAGACAACCTTTTTTTTTTTTATTATTGCATGACAATGTTGAAATTGATCACGATTATGTCCTACATTAGGACGTCTGTTGTTGCAACTTTTGAAATAATATATGCATGGTTTGTTGTCAAAGTAACTGAAAAAAATTGGAGGAGTGTTATTGTTGTTGTTGTTGTTGTTGTTGTTGTTGTTGTTGTTGTTGTTGTTGTTGTTGTTGTCTCTATGTACTCCACTGTTGATATAAAACTCAGCCTGACTTGATATTACTATTTAATTTTCTTTATTTTGTTTGATACTTGCCCTACATTGGTGACCTTAATTTGATTATATACATTTTATAATTCGATCGCATTTGTGATTTCATCGATATTAAGCTCAGCAGTAGGAACTGTTTATTATTGACATGCAAGGATGTTAGTGTTTTAGGTGTTTTTTCTTAAAGTCGCGGACACACGAACTTAGGCACTTTACTTTCACTAATGTATGCTTTTTTTTTTATTAATCCTCTTGCTTGCACTGGTCGTTCACAAAGATGGTGAGAAAGGAACACAATCTTACTATCTTTTAGTGCTGTTAACAGAGAATTGATAGTTCGAATGTTTACACTCAACTGGCTTATTTTTCAGTTTTCTGTAAATGTCAGATTCGTAACTTGAACAAAAACTTCAACAATACATAATACCTGAACAAGAATGTAGACATTCTGTCGTTTGTATTATGCCATATGTTGCTTACTACAGTCTGATGTTTCAGGACGACAAAATGTGATTTCAACTGTTTTCTTCATTTGGCAACCCATATTGTAATCCTTGAAAGGTGATAAAAAGAACTTCCAGACCTCAGATTTTGGTAGATTTTTCCCCTATCATTCACCACGTCCACAAGGGCCTAAAACCATTGAGAAACCATTTGTTAGAATTTTTTTAGGGTTCGAGTGGGGTTTTTTTTCATATATCTACACGACTATTAATTATTATGGGCGAGTAACGATTCGCTTTTCCATGTCCTTCTTAAACAGTCATACGCGTTTACATGCAGAATTTATCTGGTTAGGTTGAACATTTGTAAATACTTTTATGTCAAGAAATCATCTAGAAAATAACATGTGAAAATATCCTGCAACTCAGCAAAACATTATGTGGCAATTTTCTTAGATCTTACCAGTAAGAATGGATGATGAAATCTCTAACTTCTCTAACCTTTATCTTTTATTTAACTTGAAACAAATTCTTAAGTGAGTTGCCACTGTTTGCATTTCCAGTAAATTCCATAGCTTTTATTTTTTTTTTAACTTGCTATGGACTTGTATCTTCTAATTTTTATGTGCAAAAAATAAAAGAAATCAGCAAGTGTTAAATTTTAGGATGTTCTCACATAAGAGGTGCTCCTATATTTTTTAATCCCTTATTTCTGAACAAGATGGTTTACATTACTAGCAGTAGTGGTTGACATTGTATTAAAATTATATTCCACGGATTTTTTGTTAGATAATCTGATAAATTTCTGATTAACATATCTACACATACAGTTCTACATATTAGCAGTCAGTATTTATGATACTAACCATGACAATAATATATGAATTAATAGGCTATATAGTATCCTACGACTCCCGAGTCTTGTTCATTCTTTGTCACTCTCCTTATTTTTCACTTCCGAAAATCTCTCTCTCTCTCTCTCTCTCTCTCTCTCTCTCTTCCTCTCTGTTTTTTTTGTGTCACTCTCTCTCTCTCTCAATCTATTGCTCTCATTCTCCCTTCGCCCCTCTCTTCCCCCAGGTGTGTGTGTGTGTATGTGTGTGTCTGTGTGTGTGTGTGTGTGTATGTGTGTGTGTGTGTGTGTGTGTGTGTGTGTGTGTGTGTGTGTTACTCACTCACTCACTCACTCACTCACTCACTCACTCACTCACTCACTCACTCACTCACTCACTCACTCACTCACTCACTCACTCACTCACTC
>JAWQUT010000109.1:1659039-1693331 GCA_033807755.1 Ellobium chinense
GGGGGGGCTGTCAACCAATGTCATTTTGTAGACATTTGTAGGATGACCTTAGTATGATCATAACATCTCTCTCTTTTTCTCTCCCTTCGCTCTCTCCCTCGTTCTCTCCTTCTTCCTCCCTCTCGTTCTTGTTCTCACTCTCTCTCTCTCTCTCTCTCTTTCTTTAATACACACACATACCTGCACACACTTACTCTCTATTTCTCTCACCAGCAACAGNCACACACACACACACACACACACACACACACACACACACACACATACACACACGCACACACACACACTTATTCACTATTTCTCTCACCCTCTCTTTCTCTGGTTATAGTGGTGATGGAGGTGGTGATTGTGCTGCTGCTGCTGCTGCTGATGGTGATGATGATGATGATGATGATGATCTAAAAGTAGTGATTTCTTAAAGAGAAACAGCAACGTTGAGCACACAAATAATCGAAAAAAAAAAATCCAAAGAAGACAGGAGCAGACAGTGGTCGAAGGGAAATAACCAGTAAAATAATAATTGTAAGCTAGTGCTTCCATGATTTGTCTCCCATTTAATATGGGTCTTCAATTTTCACGAATATTTCTCTTCGTCCATAATTTTTGCACTAATTTATTCCCCCCTCCCCCTCTTTCACGCTCTCTCTTTCTTTCTCTCTCTCTCTCTCTCTCTCTCTCTCTCTCTCTCTCTCTCTCTCTCTCTCTCTCGCTCTCTCTTTAACACATACATACATACACACACACACTTATTTACTATTTCTCTCACTCTCTCTTTCTCTGGTTATAATGGTGATGGTGGCGGTGGTGGTGGTGGTGCTGCTGCTGCTGCTGCTGCTGCTGATGATGATGATGATGATGATGATGATGAGATGATGATGGTGGTGGTGATGATGATGATGATGATGATTATATAAAAGTAGTGATTTCTCAAAGAGAAACAGCAATGTTGAACACAGAAACAATCGAAAAAAACAATCCAAACAAGAGAGGAGCAGACAATGGTCTAAGGGAAACAACCAGTAAAATGATAAGTGCAAGCTAGTGCTTCCATGATTTGTCTCCCATTTAATATGATTTTCAGTTTCCACGATTATGTCCTTTCGTCCATAAATTTTGCACTAATTCGTTTCCCCTTCCCCTCTTTCTCTCTTTCTCTCTCTTTCTCTCTCTCTCTCTCTCTCTCTCTCTCTCTCTCCTTCCTATGTTTAAAAGGATTACACGGAATTTCGTTTTTGCCAAATAATAGGTGATAAGACCGACTTCTCAACCACCTTATTTGTGCTTGTGTCTGCATGTGCCTGCATGCATGTGTATGCGCATGTGTGCCTGTGTCCGTTTGTGTGGGTGTCTGTCTGTCTGTGTACGCGTGCATGAATGTGCGCGTGTGAGCGCATGCGTGTGTGCGAGTGTATGCATCTGTGGAAGTATGCGTGTTTATGTGCTCGCATGTGTGCTTATGTGCGAGCCTTTTTTTTTTTTTTTTGTGTTTTANTTTTTTGAGTTTTTGTTTCATTCATTTCTTCATTAATTTATGTGTATCCATGAGGTCAGCAGTGACATTGTTAAAGGATCTGAAGGTGATACTTTCGTTATCCTTGTTCCTGCTGTTACACTGACCAAGGGAGTGATAGTTATGGTACAGCAATTAGGTAATAGTGGTGGTGGTTTTGTCTTAGCTTGGCGACGGTGTCTCAAACACCAATTCTGTTTGTGTGTATGTGAGCCTCTGTCTGTATTTGTGTGTGTGTGTGTGTGTCTGTGTGTGTGTCTGCGTGTGTGTCTGTGTGTCTGTGGGTCTGTGTCTATGTCTGTGGAGTGTGTTCACGTCCTCGTCCATTTTCTGTATTTAGGACAATGTTAATGGTAATGGTTATGATGATGATGTGTCGGTCGTTCCTAGAGATAGAAAAAGAGACTGAGAAAAAGAGTGAGAGAAAGATAGAAGGAAAAAAATAATAAAGTGTTGCTAAATCGGTGGTCAAAAAAACATGATTGTAAAAAATGAAGGTAGTAATAGAAAGGAGACAAATCACGGATGCACTAGTTCACGACTATCATTTCACTGATTGCTTCGTTTCGAGTGTTTGCTGCACCTAGCCCAACTTGTGTGGAATTTTTTAGGATTGTTCCCACTGACAACATCCATGTCTCGAAATGTCCTGGTTCCCTCTGAGAGTACCACCATCACTACATCAGCAATGGCAGGAGCAGCAGAGACAGCATCAGCAACAGTATCACCACCACCACAACCACCATCACTATCTACGATCACTACTACTACCTTCATCACCACCATAACACCTATTTTTACGTCAACCAGCACATCATCATCATCATCATCATAACCTTTATCATTAACACCATCCTTAATACAGAAAACGGACGTGTATGCAAGAGGTCGCGCTCTCACACAAAGACACGCATGCACGTACGCAAACGTACACACGTTCGCGCGATCACATGCAAATACGCACACGTGTGCATACGCACATACGTGCGGACGCCATCACAAGCACATTTACGCTCGCATGCCACGCCCTCGCGCACAGACACACAATATTAGTGGTTGAGGTTGACCCCATTTCCCATGACTTGGATGAAACGAAATTCCTTGTAATCCTAGGAACACAATCAAGAGAATGAGAAGGAGTGTGAAAAACACAAAGAGAGAGAGAGAGAGACAGACAGACGGAGAGAGAGANAGATGGGAGAATGAATTGCCGTAATATTTGTGGTCAAAGGAACATAATCATGAAAAATGATGTTCTTAGTAAATGGGAGACAAATTATGGATGCACTAGCTTATGGTGTCATTTCATTGGTTGCTTCCCTTTGACTGTAGCTGATCCGGTTTTGCTTGAAGTAAGTTTTATTTCTTATTCCATTGTTCCTGTTGTCGATCATCAGTTGTTTCTCTTAAAGAGTGTCACCACCCTTACATCAGCAGCAGCAGCATCTTCACCACTACCGCTATCCCCACCACTACCATCACCACTATCATCAGTACAACCACTACCACAATAATTGTGTTAACCCAAAATCGACGACCAATGCATCACCTTCCTAACCTTTATACACACTATCCTACTTAGAGAAAATAAGAAGGATAGAAAGAGAGAGAGAAATGCTTTCGTGAAAAAATTTACGGTGAAAGGGACATAACCGTGAAAAATCAAGATCGTGATTAAATGGGAGACCAATCATGATGCACTAGCTTACGATTGTTATTTCATCAGTTGTTTCCCTTCGAACGTTAGCCGCTGCTATCTTGCTTGGAGTTGTTCGGTTTTTTTTCTTTTTTTAATTCGATTTTTCCGTTTGCCACTATGAGTGCTTTGTCGTTGCTATTTCTTTACGAGAGTATCACCATCGTTGCAGCAGCAACAGCAGCAGCAGCAGCACCTCTACCACCGCTACAACCCCCACCTCAACCATCACCACTATAACTGTGTTAATTCATTATCGACGATCGGCACATCATCATCATGATATAACTTTACCATTAACACTAGATAACATCCAGAAAATGCACGCGGGATACATCTGAGAAATGTGTGGAAAATCTTATTAAGAAACACACGAAAAATGCATGAGTAACCGTTGGGGACCTATAATGATAATATGGGAAAAGTAATTGGATTTACACGAGTTGTAAATGGTAAATGTGAAGGGATTATGAAAGATTAATTCGGGGAGATACGGAAATTATGTGGTAATTGTATGTGGGAATGACATGGGTTTCATTTCAGATTCTTTTGAGATTCATATGGGAGACATGCGAGTTTTACATGGGCATAGTGTAGTTGACACATAGAATTCATGTTCCCACCTGATATAAATTTGGGAAACGTGAGGGAAACACTCAGGTAATAACTGGGATGTTCACAGGAATCACGAGTGAGAAATTTTGGACTGACATGGGAAACCTGGTATTTATGTGGGATACGCCTTTGGAAGATCGAGAAACATGGGAGTAACATGTTGGATTCATGTTAGAAACGCGTGGGCGTCCTGTATATTTTACTTGTGGAGCATGATGGAAGGCTGTGGAAATTCATCTTGCATACACATGGAAAACGCTATGGACTTCAAAGCAGGATGCAACCGGATAACATATTATATGGGATTCACGAGGGCTTCGCATTGTGTATATCGGTGAGAAGGTAGGAGAGTGCACGTTCCTGAAAACTTCGGTAAACAATCCCACCCGGGCCGAACAAGGTACAGGTCTTATTGAGGTGAAAACAAGGAGATGGTTTTCTTCGATAGTCTTCTATTCGGCCTACTTCAAATGGCATTCGCAAAAAGGATGTTGCCCTCTCTAGGGCTATTAGTTTCGAAGTTTATATGCTTACTAGCTCCCTCCCTCGTTTCGTGTTCAGCACAACAAGGGCCTCCGCTCTAAAAATTCCCAAGCAATTGGTCCTCAATGTACAATTTCTTGTGCCTGTACATGGGAAACATGACTGCATGGGGAACATGTAGATAAGAGATGGACGTCACATGGGAAAGTCATGATGGATTTATGTGGGAATCAAGAGTGTGCTGTTTCCATATATCCCAAATAATGTGTGTAAAACCACATGGGCCCTATATGGATCCCGGAAACCCGAATAGTGTGTATGCTGGGTTGCTGAAGGCGATGATAATAATATAGTGTTGTGGTTGATGATGATGATGGTGGTGACGGAATGTCTTGTTAGTAGTGATGGTGTGAAGATTCAAGAAGATGGCCATGTTATTGTTATCGACCTTTGGGACAATTTGTTTTCTGGATGACGCCCATCATATTTAGTATTACGCGCTAGGTAATACCGTAATGGATCTCACAAAACAAAGTGAATGGATATACAAATGGGTATGGTTAAAGAATGGAAAACAAATTATAAAAATACAACTTTACTTAATAAATACTGACATCATCAATATCTAATGTATTTTATTTTCTGTAATAGTTTTGTCCCGTAAGTGCGACGCTGCAATAAATGGTAGGACCGCACTTGAGAAACAACATGGTGGCCAAAGGAGGTAAACAATTGGGTCGTGTCATTAATGAAAGCATTTTTTGCGCCCAAGCGAACTTGAAATAATGATAGAAGTACCTTTACTTAAGCATCGTATAATTTTTTTACTGGATCGGAATCGCACTTGGATCAGCAATAAAATCAGAAGATGCAAAGTAGGCAAAGCTAGTCTAGTCTAGACGTCTACTGGAAATACGATCGATTGACTATCGATGGATGGTTACATTTCGTGGACCGGACTAAAGTTAGTCTAGACTATATGACACTTACCCTTATGGATCTAGCTCTATAGCAGAATTTAGTTGCTATAGCCACTGCCTACTGATGATGCAGATGATGTTTTCAGTTGTCTCTCACAGCCTCCCCAAAAATGCATTTATTTTATTTTGACTCCATCGATTATAAGACATGTAGTTTTTGATAGACCTGCAATAACTTCAAATCAAGACTTAGGTACACAGACTTGGGTAGTAGCATGCCATGTTTATCAAAGCAGTTATAGTCTAGGCATCAGGCTCAGAGAGGCATTACGTGGCATTACAGCTGACCCAGTTAAGTGCTCTTGCACTCAAGACTCGCAGTGATGGAGCATAGCATTACACAAGAGTTAAAAGACAGGGAAGGATTTCCAAATACGTCTCATAGCTTAGATAAACATACTAAAGAAGGATTATTTTGGTCGGGTTGGTATAAAAAGGTGGGGCCTGGTTTTTTGTGGGGGAAAACGGAAAGAAAGAAAGAAAGAGATGGTTGTATGATATGTCTTGATTACGTTACCCTGGCTGTAATAGTAATACTGTTAGTGTTAGCCAGTAGGGGAAAATACAGCATGTTGCATGGTGTACATGAGGCATCATATATAATAGTATTGTTAATACATAATCAACTAGTAGACTTATTAGTTAATATGAAGAAGAAAATTCAGTAAGAGAGGAACAGATTTTAACCCAGGTCGTTGGTATGGTAAACCTTTGGTGAGCCATGTGAGCTAGCGCACGCAAGTACATGTAAGCAGATTTTAAGCAAGTCTTTCCTAAAAAGCAAAATTGACAAAATTATCTTTACAAAAGCACTGTTTTGAATTATGGATGTTTGTAAGTGTTGTTTTGGAGAGACAAATCACTAATATTCATCAATTCTGGAAAAAGAATACACTTTTTTAGGCTGTTATGACATTGTCTTTATTGATTCCTTTGTACTGTATAAAATAGTTGCTAAAAACACTAGGATCCGGAAATCGTCCGTGTTTACCTCTGCACAGAGTTTTCTATTGTCAATGATGGGAAGGTGCGCTAGCAGCGAGCCACCGTGGAAAAAAAAGTGAGTCATTTTGAAAAAAATTTGGAGAATTTTATGAATTTTTCATTATTGGAGCAAGAAACAGTGAAGGAAGGAAAGGCTTTTGAATTTTATTAAGAGAAAGGACTTTTACCTATATCAGTACTTTTTCCTAATTGTGCATCAGTTGAGCCAAGGGTAAAAAATACATTGGATTCATATAGCACGGTGCCCCGCAAACGGACGTTCCCTAGGTAGCATCCTTGTTATGGAGAACAGTTTTTGTAGTTAGTAAGAATATAATCATACATTAGTCTGCTACAAAATGGTGGCGTGTCTCCAGTTCAACATCTTAAATCAGTGTTTCTGGCTGGATTATTGACTTCATACTGCTTTCATGGTTACCAGAATTCTTAGAAATGGATTTCAAGTTGCCATGGCTAGTAAAATACACTGTTGACGTTCTTTTAATGTTTTTGAGGTCTGAGGCACGTTTGGAAATCCCCCCCAAACACTGCATTATTATGTACCAGACATGATCTCTGATTCGTAAATGGATGGTCAGAAAGATTGTGATAAGGCCCAAGTAATCTGGACTTTCATAACTTGTCTCACAAGTGTTTTCATGTTTGCATTATTAACTGTTGTATGTCATCTCAGGTAACAAGACTAATGCTTCAATAGAGATGGAGTTGGCATTTAATCGATGAGTTTACTGGCATAACCTGTGGCACTTAAGGAAATGGAGACTGTTCAAGACCTTGGAGAACTAACTTACATTGTGTCAGATGACAGCATGAATTCGAATTCATCAACACTCGAAAAGGAAGCAGCAGCATGCTTACCATCCTCTCCACCCAAACATCTGAATCTGCAGGATATGCCAGAGGAGATCCTGGAGCATATTCTAATGTTCCTGTCCCCTTACAGAGAGATGGACTCGGCTAAGTTGGTGTGTAAGCAGTGGAATAGAGTGATTAAATGTAAGTCTTTTGTTACAGTGTTATGTAAATGAAACAGGCGTTAGAAGCAAAAATATGTCGAACAGATTTGACAGTTTAATGAAAGTTCCAGATGGAGGTCCCAGAATACAACTGCACTAAGCACACCCGTGGCTGCAAATACTTATATACTGTTAGTGTACCCTGTGGAGCAAGCAGATTGTGTCACACTAATTTGCATTGTTAGCTTTCCAAAAAGAACTCACATTTTAACCACTTTTCTTAATTTTTTTTAACAGATTCTTGATATTATTTAGATTAGGTAATTTCTTGTTCTCCGCTCTAAATTCACAAAAAATGTCCTCCTAATGTATGAAGAAATGTTTTGATTGCTTTTTGATTTGCTGCACTGTAATTTTCAGTCATGTCATGTACTAGATCGGAGAAGAAGTGCCTTACCTGAGGCAAAAGAGATGTTCATGTGTCAGTGAAAAGAAATTTAACCCTTAATTGTCAGTATCCTACGCGTTACGTTTTCTTCAGGTTAGGGATTCCTAATGTATTCCATTCACATCATCTTCATTTTAAATTATTATAGCTTGTCCGTCAAATCAGTATTTAAGTTCATTGTTTGAGTAACATGCCCAGAGCAGGATTAAAGCAGTTTCTTATAGTCTTAGGGGGATCAGGATTTGGCGGTATTTTAGGTTCATGTGGCTGACATATCTGAGTGGTTAAATACTGTCTTTATGGAGATAAGCAGAGTGTCATGGGTCCATGAGAAACTATCACAGGCATAGCAGTTTTGGTGAATTTGATGTCATTGCCGTAATATTAACAGATCATTGATGAGAAGTGTAGACACTTCTTCACATAGAAAATTCATTGTGATTTTTCCCTCCCAGCTGTGGTGAAGCAGATCAGAAGGAAGTTCTACCACAGTTTGTTGAAGTGCGAGATCAGCTGGAAATGCCTTGTCAAAGACAACAAGAAAGGACCACTGGAAAAAGGACCTGCTGGGTAAGACCTCGGTCTGAAGCTAAAGAATAACTGAATGGCAAAACCATTCTGCAGGCTTGTCCACCCTTCTGACTTTGCTTCAGAAATTAAAATTTTTATCTTCACCAAGCAAGAGACAAAAATGCAATGTGTTTCTTAAATGAATAACTGAGTTCAAAATACATTAAACCGTGATATATTTCATGGACAAATCATTGAATTTGTTTGCTTTGCAGAATTTTTAGTCAGCATGTGACTTTCATTTACTTCAGCCGGGACAAAAAGATAATTATGTTATATTGTATATCTGCAGAATCAGTGAACGTTTCTCACACAGCGCAGTCTACCATGATGGTTCCATGTTCATTTTTGGAGGCTGCACATCCACCAACACAACTTTCAATGATTTATGGAGATTTGACCTAACTACAAGACAGTGGATTCGACCTGTTGCTATGGGTAAGCTGTAGATTTAGAAAATGCTGGGACACTGAAAACATTTGAAATACTGAAAGTATAATTTGTCCTTAAAATGCATAAATCTTGCCAGAACCATACTCTTCTTTGTTATATTCTCACAGCAAATCTCCTTAACCCTTTAGGTGAAAATTTATGCACAAACCTTGTATGTAAGATGTATATTCTTCACCCGAAGTGTCTCACTGTTCTGTTTTTCTAACAAATCTTTTCTATGCTCTCACATTTAGGTACTTATCCTTCACCCAAAGCTTGTGCCACTATGGTTGTTTACAACGGTAACCTTGTGTTGTTTGGAGGTTGGAGTCATCCCATCCCCTACCCACTTCATCAGGTAACTGTAGATTTGGTGTTTACGGATGTGTTCAAGATGAATTTTTCCTAGTACTCAGCACACATTTTGTATTTAAGGGACTTCATTTGTGATGTCATTGGTACTAACCCATATCTCTCCCATGACTGAGATCTTAATTGAACCAAAGCGTGCAGCTAAGATCCTTCAAACACCTCATTATTTTGATTGGAGAGGAGAAATATGAGAGGGGGAAGGGATATAAGGATATAATTAATTTATATGATTGACAGGTGTTCAAGCATATCATCTTTGTATATCTGTAGGAAGATGGTATTCAAAATCAAATGTGGAGAAAGATTTCCTATTAATAATGAATAGAATAAGTACTTCTTATCTCTGCTCGTTATCATTTGTGATAGTGAAATTCATTTGTAAAACAATTTAGAAGTGTGGCATTTATATTTCCTCCGTGCAGTCAGTACAGACTTTACTCGGTGGCTTTCTATGAATCATCTTATCTTAACACCGGGCACCTATAAGTCTTATATTTTGTTGTTGTTGTTGTTTCCTTTATCGTAGAGTTCTTATTTTATACTCTCTATCATGAATGTCCTTTGTGGGCTTCTAAACTCTTTAAGAGGAGGAAGTTTCAGCATTTTTCTGGCAAATAAATCTTCTCTTCTTATTTCTTCACCAAGATGGCATCAAATAATCACAGATTTTGATTCACATCTCATGTTATCCGCATCAGGTTCTAAGTTTTTAGAGTCCTTTGTCACTGGCTGATAACTTTAACTACCCCTATGTACCCATCCCATTTTGTAACTGTATTAAAGTTATCATGGACAATCAAAATTAACAGTAGACTTCACTTAACACAAACCCGTTTAACACAAAATTTCTGTTTACACGAACAAAAATAAAGTCCCCATTGTTTTTTCGCTCTATAATCTATGCATTCCAAATTCCCTTTACGCGAACTAAAATTCTAAAGGATCTCGATAAAGCGAACAACTTTTGAGCCGCACCGTTGTTTTTGCTTGAACTCTCCTTTTTTGTTTGCATTGCCAGCGCGAAGTTTTCCACCCATAACTCTCCACCATCACCCTGCTCGCTACGTAATGGCTTTGCCTCCCCAGACCACTAAGCCAGACATGCCCTNCCCCACCCCACTGAGTCTTCTGTAACGTATCCACCTAGACTGGTTTATCCATTGGTGGGTGGTATCAAATGGGCCATTTCCCTTATTTCCAATGTACTCTTCTTTACACAAATTCTTAATAACATGAACACATTTCTATGGTCCCCTGGAATTGTGTGATCAGGTATTTACTGTACACATTTTGTTCTTTGTTATAGATACTAAGTATTAGGCCATTCCAGTGCTTTGGTCATGATTTGTGAGCCTTACAGATCATCAACCAGTGGCATTTGAAAAACGTTAGAGTGGACATGATTTTTAAAATGAAACTTAAACAATCTGCCATTAGTTTCATAACCAGTACTGTGCATTTTCAGATCATGGAAAATGTTCTGAGATTTTTCAGTTCTTTATTAGAAAGAGTAATCAGGAATAAAGTATTTCAACTTCAGTTCCAATTTCATTACAGAATGCTATGGCCATATGATATATATTACTTAATTTTTCTCCCCAGTCTGCCCATTATTTCTCAGAGCTCCATGTGTATAGCCCCGTCACCAATCGCTGGTCTCATGTGTTGTCAATCGGTCAAGAGCCAGAGGCCTTGGGAGGTCACTCCGCCTCTGTTGCTGGTCATTTGATGGTCATTTTTGGTGGTTCTCCTCGACCAGGCCTAGGGTAAGGTTTGACTGGTTCTGCGTTTGTATATGCTTGCAAGGGCTCATGAGGACAGGTTTACTTGTAGGACAACTGGTTTTTCTTGTAAGTGTTTCCATAAAAGGAAAGCTCATTTGGTATAAGGGTCAAATATTTCAGCTGTTAACAAGTGCAGGCTGTTGTATCCAGGTTTGCAAAATAGTGCGGCAAATTTATTAGTGACATGTTCAGACCTTGCTGCTATTTAAAAAGGCTGAAAGGCAGATAACTTTGACCTTAGTCACTATCCACATGAATTTGAATTGTTTCACAGAAATCAGCATATTGGTTTAGTCAACCTATCGCTAACATGAACCATGTGACACCAACTGCCGATCTCATTTCACGGTCTAAATATTAAGGGACGGTGACTTACACTCCAACCCTGTGCATTGAAAGCACCATTTCTCATTCTTTGTTACCATTAGAATTATTTTTGATTGCCTTTCACTTTTGCCTTTTGTCTATGTCAAATCAAGTAGCCAGATATCAGTACATATTCAGCTATGATTTGTCATTTTGTGTTTTCATGAACTAATCCTGTACATGCAACCAGAACCAACAACTTGTGGGTGTTCAACTTCCTGAAAGGCTCTTGGAAACTACAGCCTGTGTGCAGAGATGCCAAACCAGAGCCAAGATATGGCCAGTTTCAGGTAATGTCATGTGCACTTTTGTCATGGCCACATCTCACAGGAAAATCGTGGAAAACCTGAAACCTTCATATGGTAGTTTGTGATTTAGTCAGGAAACATATTCGTGCATCAGACAGAGTGAAAGTTTGTTCAACATTTGATAAAGTTCTAACATTGAAAAATGGTAAGATGATGCTTTTAATGGCAGGTAATGGGTACAAAATGTTAAGACTGTTTGGAAATATCTTGACAATTTCATGGAAGAAAATTATTCACATTCAGTGACAACCTTAGAAGAATTGGGTTCAGGCATCTCTAACCTTGCATTCTGTAGCAAAAGAGCAAGCTTATGTAGATGCTAAATTTTGACTTTAATTTGACTTTTTAAAAAAATTAGTTTGCCGATGGAAGATTCTGGTACACCCTCTCTTAGAAAGAGCCTCAGACAGATATGACTGCTGTGTGAACCATGTTCTGTGATTCTTTCTTTGCTGATTTTTATTTGCTTTCCAACATTCTTTCTCACAGACAACACTGGATGAGAAACACATCCTTATCATGGGGGGTTGTGTTGGACAAAACAGGGTATGTGCTGTTTGTATCAGTTAATGAATAATAATGTATATCTTATCCAACTTCAACTTGACCTATTACAGGACTTTCACTGGGGTTCATTTCAGTATGTTATCCATCACAGTGCTTTCATATTAGTATCGCAGAATGATCTACTGTACAGGCTTGAACCGGAGTGTTACTGGTTTAAGATATTTACACATGGCTCTTTTGCCTTCAAGTTTGATGAGTGATCATTTGCACCATTTTAAAACATACAGTATTCATGACCTTTAGTCCACATCATATGATTGATTATTAGTATGTATAAAGTAGATACTGGTAAGTACGGCCGTCATCAAATGTTCAAACAAGTTTTTTCCAGCTTGAATTCTTTACAGGTGTTTTGTTAACAAAATAGTCAAAACTGAAGAGGAATTAAGAAAAGAGCGTCATCAAAAGTCTTATATGTTACTCCAGTATTTCATTACAATAGGGCTGTTCATATCTCTTACCTTGCCAGAGTTGAATTCTAGAAGATTACAGTGAACATTCAGCATGGTTAGGATTAGCAGTTCAAATGAAAACAATTAGAGAATTGCCTAGGCCCATACAGATTGGTTGAGAAAAAGATAGAGGAGTAACGTAATAGTCAGGTGAAAAATACTGTGTGAAACTGTTTTTGCACACACAAGACACCTGTTTGATAAAGTGTTATTCAGAACAGTTGAGAATTTTTGAGTAAATCTTCATGGAGAATATTTAGTGAAATATAGCTTTATATCTGAGAATTTATTTCTGGCACATTCCAATATGTGCACCCTGTGATTCTAATCCCATCTCTTTTTTATCACTTGATAATCATATTTTCTGCAGGTGTACAATGACCTTTGGCTTTTGACCTTACACCCAACTGATCCCTGGCAGTGGACAAAGCTGAAGATTGAGCACCCAGAATTGGCTGCCCCACAGACTTGGTGTCATGCAGCATGCAGGGTACGATTGTTGTAGTTATTTTGATGCGATGATGTCAAGATATTCACTATTCCACCCCCAGTGCTAGAAGTGTGAATGTGCTGGTGTTCTTAAGGTGTTCCAGGGAACCACAGAATGTATTGTAGAGTTTGGGGTAAAATCGTTTTCTTAGTGCTGAGTCTTAGGGATGAAAATAGAAGATGTTTCATGTGGTGCTTGGCAGCATCCACAAAGTGACTCATGAAGTGGTTAGATTCTATGAAGATGGAAGTTGACTTGTGCATGCCAAGTCCTGAACTTATATGTATGATCAGGCATTGATCCTGTCTCCATAAATGGTTAATAATAATATTATCATTTGGTTTAGGTTGTGGCGAACGCTGGAATACTACTGGCAGGGTTACAGTGTAGCACTGACTTCTTATGACTAACTGTCTTCTGATAACAATGACAAAAATGCCGCCATTAAGAACACAGTCTTATGTTTGTTTCTCAGTTGTCCTTGTCTGTTTCCTTAATTCCTGTTCATTCTCCCTCGCTTGTGTTGAAATGTGTATTCTGTGGATATGGCACATGCATTATTATTGGTGACACAAAACTAATGATGTATTTTACCGCCACCTCAAAACAAAATAATTGGGATTTTTCCACTTTAACATCTGGTTAGAGTTCATTCATGCCTGTGTTCATTATGCCAAAGAGTTGAGGAGGGAACAAGTCCATCCTTGTCACTTTCAGTATGCCAGACCAATATTACAAATTACTGCAGTCATAAACCACAGTTTAACTCCAGTTTGGAGGGAGAAGGGCAGGGGCTGACAAAGAAATCCAGTGTGTGAATTTCTTACAAGGAAATCCAAATCGAGGGACTGTTGTATTGTGGGGATGTACATTTTTTTATGTAAGCACAGAAAAGATTGGCAAGGAGTCCATTTCTCTCATACCCTAGAATTTCATCAGAGTGTTGCATCTAAGTGATATTGTGATTTAAATACTGTCATCTAGTTTGAGCCCTGCAGAAACTTCAGAAACTTTCACCATACTTCACTGTGTATGATGAATATCCTTGTATCTAACAGTACCTGTACTTCTAAAACACCCTTGAAATGGAAGATGTCTATCAGATCCAAACCATACCATTAGAAGTAAATGATATAAAAATTATGTTTAAGAAAATGGTGTATATCAGACCCCAGAATATATGACCCGCTGTATGAAAATAAACTCCTCTTTAAAAGTAGGCATAATTTAGGAATCTTTGGAATTTCAAGGGAAAATGTTCTGCAAAAAGATAATTGGAAACTTTTATCGTAGCTGCAGAGTGTTATGACCAATGATGTTTTGTGGAGGTTATGCACAATTATAGAGCTTTTACTTCCTTTCATTCATGTAAACTGGTGAATTGAGATATTTAGTAATGAAAAATTGTTATATATATAATTTTTTCAGGTCAACAACACAATTGTTATAATAGCCAGATCCTCTAAAGTGCGCCTAACCCCTAATGTCAAACCGCATAGGGCAGCTCAGAACAAAGGCCCCAAGGAAGGCTGGACAAGCAGTGAGAGCAGTAGCAGCGACACCTCTCCTGTATCACCTGAGTCAGCCCATCCACAACCAAACTTACATACAGACACACAGCAGCAGCAAGATCAACTACATCAGCAGCAACAGCTACAGCCACAGCAGCAGCAACAGCAGCAACATGAAAATAGATCTGATCATGAAGATTCGGGAGCCGTTGGTAAGTGCCACCATACCATCATTTTCGTTTTTGTGTTACAACATCTCAGGGATGGCCAAATATGGAATGTTTTTGGAAACCAAAAAGTAAAAGATATCACAAGGAGGAAAGGGAAAATATAACGAAATAACATCCATTTGAAAGGAGCCCTGCTGCCATCCCTGACGTGTACCAGCCTGTATCTTTGTCCTTCTGGCCACTGCATGGAGATACATATTTTAACTCCAGTTTGTGAATTCGTTAGACTCACTTTTGATATATGAAAGTTTGCCCATCTTACTACTCAAATGATTGTTGATAAATATTGATATTTTATGCATTCAGCAATTTTAGTGAGCACACAGATTCATACATCTAAATTTCAGAATCTGGCAGAATTTTCATTTCTACTTTAGTCATACTTGTTTCTTAAATACAGTCATGCAGGCACCACAGTCAAAGATACATGTTCATGTTTGGAGCCCACATGAGTCCATTTGTGCATCACTGTGAAACATTTAAGCTTATTTTTTCAGATCCAAAATTCTGTGTGGTGAAATTTCATAATTTGAGCATCAAGTGTAACTGCAAAATTTGAGCAAGTTTGATGACAGTGGATATTTATTGTATTACAACTGTAGGCTGCTGATCTCTTGTGGTGCATTGTAATATCACTGCGATGTCTATTTTGCCCCTTTGTGCTTGCCCAATGCCAGATACATATTTGAATCTGATTTTGTAATGTAGGTTGGTCAGGAAATGGGGTTAATTTTGTTCTAATAAAAATGACTAAAATATTAAGAAGTTTAACAGGTTCCTGCATGATGGGATGAGGATAATCCAGGGAATTTTACAGAGATACAATCAACTCTGTTCAATTGCAATTCCTCATGAGCATGAAATAAGTTGTGATTATCCCATGACTTTTATATAAAAAACAGAGCATCTTGTTATGTGGGAACTCGTGCAGTTGAGTGGAAGTTTATGATTATCGGGATTCAAGCTAAGTGGAGTTTCTGTGATAAATATCATTCTCAGGTGCCACAGAGGAAGCAGGCAAGAGAGAACAGCCACATAACGCTCTACTGGCCATACAACAGCGACTACATAGGGAATGTATCAATCTCCCTGACCCAGACAACCATCATCACAGCAGCGCTCACGGCAGTGACAGAGAGGAGTCAGAGGGATATTTTCACAGAATCAGTAACAGATGGGGTTGTGAACAGCAGCCAGACCACATCAGGCAGGCTGGAGCACTTCCCCACCAACATCATCTTCAACCTCAGCAGCCCGTAAATAATCAACAGCAGCAGCAGCAACTTACTGGTGCGGCCCCACCTCAGCAAAATGCAGATCAACCACAGTTTGGGAGTTTGCAGCGTTTGAACAACAACTTGCCCGCCAGCATACGGGCAAGGGGAAGTGGGAGTATGCCTTCAATCCGCCCCAATGCCATGTGCAATCGGCAGAGACAGCTGGAAGCCTTACAGAGACAGGAAGAAATTTTGCGCTCGAAATCACGAGCCCTTGCTGCTGCCAGAAAACAGAAACCAGCAGAAAATGTGAATGAGCCAGAGGTTGAAGAAAATGTGCCAGATTTTGTACAAACTAGAAACAGAATGGATGTTCACGTGTTGGACATAAGCCGTGTTTTAAGTGATGGGGTGGCAGAGTGGAGACCAATAAGCGAATATCAGCCCCAGGAT
Organism: Ellobium chinense; assembly: GCA_033807755.1. NCBI lineage: Eukaryota > Metazoa > Mollusca > Gastropoda > Ellobiida > Ellobiidae > Ellobium > Ellobium chinense. The sequence goes on from JAWQUT010000109.1 coordinate 1,675,485, forward strand.
GCTCCAACAGAGACAATTTGCTGCAGTGTGCTGGAGGGTAGGGGAGAGCTTCTGTTATTTGGCGGAGTGGTGAGAAGCATGAATAATGCAGTTGCAGTAGCCAATACCGCTGTGCGACAGCTTTATATTCTTCACTCAAAAGAATAGTATCATCACACTGACCGCTTAAAATGACACAAGATTAGCTCAACATAATAACTGTCACTGTACTGACATACTGGCCCAGCCCACACTTTTAGGTAGTAACTTTGAGGTTTAGGTTACTGTGTACCTCAAGAAGTATTCCAAAAATTACCAATAACAAATGCCTGGATGGATTATTCTGCTTTGTTATTCTCAAATCACACCCAGAACTGACATGTTTTAAAAATATAAGATGCTTTCTTCATTGTTTCATTACATGGGCCAGTCTCATTTCTTAAGATATGATGATGTATAGTATTTGACATTTTATTAATTGATCTCAGAAATGTGAACTACAAGATAAGCTATATTACTATGTTAGTACAGAGATGTGTTACTTATGGCTATGAGCGAGCGCCAAAAAGGTTATTAAGAAAAATGATTCATTGCAGACATGAATGAAAGACAAGTAGCAGTCTTTCACACAGTAGTGGTCTTCAGAAAGCTTAGTTTTGTACTAAATAAGCAACACTAGCCCTTGCATGTTTGAAATAATACATGTGCATAAAAGCCACAAGATTTGAACCCTGCTGGCGTTCCCAAGCAGGGTCTGAGATTTGTTGCCTCTATTACTACTTTGAATAGGCAAACTCACACATATCACTTTATTGAGAGATAACATGTTATTGATTTCACCCTCCAATATATACCACCTGATCACTTAATAACATGACAGTTGCTGCCAAGTTATTATGGCAATTTAGGAGTATCTGTCTCTATGTATTGTTTCTAATAGTGCAGTTTTATAACTACATGTAAACAGCAGATCTGAAAATCAGGATCACATTGATCATTGAAGTTACATTTGAACATTGCTACATTCATTAACCAGGTGCTTACTTCATCGGTTACAATGGCATTATGGCAGTTAAAGTGTATCTCTGTCTCAATATATTGTTTCTAACAATGTTATGCAGTGTTGTAACTACAGGTCAAAAGTAAATCTGAAAATAAGAATCACCTTGGTTATGAAAATGGTGTTTGAATGTTGCTACATTAGTTAACCAAAGCTTACATCATCCGTCATAATGGCACTAGTTTATGTAGTCACATTTGTCAAATAATAGCTCATTGGTTATTTGTCCCACTACACCACGTTTACTCCACAATTCATTTGTTGAGAGGGATAAAACACAATGCTTTCCTGTAGCAGCACATACAGCCAGGCAAATGGATTTCTCTAGCCATTAGTTTAGTAGTAAATATAGTACATCTGGCATATCAGGAGCAGGTATTGATTGTGACGTCAGTAGTGTGTTAGGAGTGTGAACTTCAATTAATAAGAGGCCCACAGAATAGGATCTCTCACTTCCTTCTACTGTAGTTCGAGAACTGCATTTATTAAACACAGCTACCAGTCAAGCAAACTGTAATAAACTTCAGATGTTAATAAGAGTCCACAGCAATAAAGCAAACTAACATTCAAGCCATTTCTCTTTTCTTTTTTTATTTTTCCATTGCACTGTTTTTCTTATAAAGCTGACAGAATTCAGTAGTATTGTATTTTATAAGACTGACAGGAGTGTTTTCCTCACCTTATTTACTTCCTGTATTTATCTGCCATAAGATTATGGATAATCTTCTTCAGCTCTTAAAAGATACGACCATTAAAACCTGCTTTTCATAGAGGGAGCCAGGGGAGTACACAAAAACATTTTATGTGTCCAGCTTGCATAATACTAGTTCTTATCCCTCCCTTCTGAGATGATTAGATGCACAATCTTGCATTCCCAAAGACCTGGAATGTGACAATCTTGAGAAAATTCCCAGTGAATTAATCATACGTTCTTGGCTTAGAGCAAATTTATTTCCAGTCCTTTCAGGGTTAAAGATAAACATAGTAAAATCAGTGCCATGAAGTCATTTACATCATCTATGAAGAACTTCTTCGTAGCAAGTTATGATTTAACACTATCCCTTCTTTTTAATTCTTATTCATAAAAAAGTGAAGAACTTTGCCAAAGGCCTATTACAGAAATCAGAGTAGAAATGTGTGCATGATGGCACACCAGCAATTTAGAAATCTTGTCTTAGAATTATTCTCAAACGGGTAGCTTTACCTTGATTCTCATGATCTGAGTAAAACACAACTTCCTTTCTGTAGTTCTTAGAATGTCATGCTTCTAATACAGAAGTGGGATAATTTTAGGACTTATGATAGCACCTTAGCATATGGAAGAAAATTGTTAATTTCAGGCCAGGCATGGTTTCAAGGAAAAAATTGAATCTCAAAATGTGAATTCATTAGCAACAAATTTTTTGGTTAGTTTTTATGGTTCTTGTTACTTGTTGCTGGAAAAATTATCACTGCACTTCAGATTTGTCCATAGGTGTTTTGATCTCCATGCCAAAAGCCGCCTCAGAGAAAACGAGATAATTGTGCCAGTCGACAGCTGGTGTAGGATAATTCTATTATAAAGATGGCTTAACAAAGGGGAAAGGATGACTGTTATATTTTCTGTTGTAGACTATGATTTTTTAAAAGTTAAACTAATGTAGAGGTATCATGAAATAATCAGATATTTTCCTGCTGTAAATATTAACCTAGGTAGATAGAATGGTGGTGGGATTGGTGGACTAGATGTGTTCAGACGATTTGCACCTCATCACTGAGAACTTGGAAACTTCTCAGTCAGGGCACTAAAGTTGCAAAATTTCAGACTTTTTTCTGACAGGTTTTCTGGACAAGTAACCTTGTTTTAGTAACATCTGTGTCTTATTCGAAGTCTCTCTATGAGTGGCACCCAAAAAAGTAAGGTACAAACTTTTACTAATTCACCAAGTTTATTATGATTCAATTAAAGCATTGTGCAAAGGTTACCAGAACTACTTTAATACTTTTCCATGCAGTCACCACCAAGATATTTGTTCTTGATCCATCAGCGCACAAGCTTACTAATACCATCGTCAAAAAATGCACCATTAAGCTACTTTTACCATCCATTATACACCTCTGCAACATCATTATCAGGTAAATGTGGTTTAAAGGTCCTGCACAGATAAACAGATGATAATCTAAAGTAGCCAAGTGGATGCGGTGGATGCAGTAAAAGCTCCCAGATACGACAGTACCACACCATACAAGCTAACCTGACAAAAGATGTCTTCAGCGATGCATTTGGGAGATTTCACTGTATCCATGATTTAGTCCTGACTTGGCTCCTTCAGATTATCATTTCGTCGTCCATCACACGAAAGGGCGTAAGCAACATTTGCTAGGTTTTGACGAGAGGGTTTTAAGGTCTCAGTGAGATTTAGAATTGATAACTTACATCCAGTCAGTAAATGTTTAATATCTTCGAAACTATTACAGCTATCGAAATTCTTCTTCATAAGCACATAGACCTCGCTTTCGGCTTTCGAAAAGTAGTCTCAGCTCAAAACAGTCCAGAGCTGCCAACCGTCCCGATAAAATCGGTCTGGTCAGGTGAGCGCTGATTGCTGTTTTTACTTTGCCCGTGTAGATAGTTTTTTTTTCTCCCTGCAGTCGGTCAGTATTTAATGCCGGAGTCACCGTTATGTTTCCGGTAGGTCGTCTGCGGTAGGTCATTTCCGTTACCTTGAATGTTTGCGCCACACCCGCGAGGTTTGGAGATGAGGTGTCCCTACTCCAGATTTCATTTAGTTGGCAGATCTGAAATACCCAAAATGTCGTACACGCCCCTTTGTGAGATGGGCGACGATTTGTTTGGCCCCTCAAGCCAGGTCAGAGATCAAAATATCGGTCCTTTGGATTCAAAGGCTTAAAATAAAATTTTATTAAAGTTTAGTTCATTTAACATAAGCCCAGACCACAATAGTGATACATTGACAGGACATGTCCCATGTTTGCACTGTATTGTCAGATGAGTGTGAAAAGTTAAAGTGTGAATAGCAGTATAACTAGTGTGATGTTTTGAACAGTGTGTTCGTAGAAAGATCACATTTTGCACTAGTCAGAGTGATGATTGGCTTTTGTGTTTTTGATATGTGGATTCACTCAGAACTTTGTTTTTACAGATTTGGTTACAAATTTCCATCAGTGAACTTCATTCATATTTGTTTGTCTGTTGACAATATTCCCATGTCTGATTAAGTGATATACATGTATGTGATTCATAACTTTTTCACGGTTTGATATCATGTGTCATAGCTATGTTGTTAAGTCACAAAGCAGGTATTTGAATCTTGAAAGATCTGATAATATGAGGATTTATAATGAGCCAATGCCTGCTTATATAATTTCATATTATTATTGTTACAGGCTAGGTTATTAATATTTTCAGCTCTGTTGCAAGCTAACTATTATGCTCTATCCAACAAATTCTGATCACTAGAATTTTGACTGTGGCTTTCACTGCCTGTTGCCAGGTACCCATTTTTAGATAAAAGGACTGAGGGGGAAAAATCTATGTATGAAATTATATCAGATTGATTTCAGACAGCTATGGTAAATACTTAGTGTTACTACAGATATTGGCCAAGAATATTTTCACAAGAATTTGTAACTGTGAGTGTCATAATTGTCATCATTGACATACTACTAATCCATGCCGTCTTATATTGAGTACTGTTAGAAAGTATCCTGACAACCATACAAGCCAACAATGACAGTGGTGATAATGATAGTGGTGATGATGATAATCCGATGGTTATGCTAGAAAGTTTGGGATATTGAAGGTGGGACAACTCTAGGCGAATGTCACATCAGCTATGCAAATTTCTGAAAAGCTTTGACTTTAGAGCAGTTACTTTTGGCTGTTTCTCAAAGGGGTTAATTTATTCTTTATATGTAACCAAAATCATATGCTATAAAGTTAGAGTCACTCAGAAATGTGCATAACTGATGAGGCATTCAGCTGGAATTGTCCAGTGTGCCTTTGATTTGTGAGTGGTCTTGGAAATATTAGAATACTAGATGTTTTTTAGTAGTAATCAGTATATTTTTGTGGTAACATTTGATCTGCTGCAGTCAGAGTACACAATCACGTCCTTGTGAGTGGTTGATGGGGACAAGACAACCCTCAGGTCAACTGCCTTTCTATGTGTGTTTACACGTACATGTATACAATAAACTCCACTTAATTGCAACACCTCAGGAGCATGGAGCAAGCTGCAGTTAAAAGGAGCTGTGATTATTCGTAGGATTTGTGATATAGAGATATGGTTTTTAATGTGAAAAGTGTTGCAATTAAGCGGAATATGCAACTGTCTAGATTACGATTAAGCAGAGTCAACTGTGATTGATTCATTACCTGTCTGCTTTCTAGCTGATGTCCTCAATATAGGGTTCTCATTAAGTCATATTTCTTTCGACTCCACCCACTCTTCCTACCCCTTTATGTTTTCCTCACCTGGCAAGAAATTTACAAGTGGCCTACATTTCTCTGTGTATTACCAAAAGAGGCCTTGACTAACTTCCCCCCCCCCCCNACCCCCTCCCCACCAATACTCAACATGAGGCATTATGGAGGTTACAGAGATGCTAGATACAATCTCTCCTGGACATCATTTTTTTCTGATAACCTCTCCTGGGCATTGTTCTTTATCTTCCTCTCTCGTTTTCTCTGTCTCTCTCTCACTGTCATTCTCTCTCCTCCTCTCTCTCTCGAGACTTCATGTTTGTGTACTCACAACACATGTACCTCCTTCTCCAAGGCTCTGTATTATTGTGCTGTGAAAATGAATAAAGAGAATATTTGATATGTATAGTTGTTCTGCTTAGTTTTTTTGTCATTCTTAAAGATTGTTGTTAGATTTTGATTCTTCTCTGACCATGTTTCTATTCATTCACTACGTTAGTGTTGTGCTGCAGATAATTTTTGCTTGGGAAGGATCTGAAGTATTCTATACCTGTATTTTTTTTTTTTGCACAGTTTTAGCCTCCTCTCTCTCTCTCTCTCTCTCTCTCTCTCTCTCTCTCTCTCTCTCTCTNCTCTCTCTCTCTCTCTCTCACACACACACACACACATCCACACCCACACACACAGACACACACACACACACACACATACAGACACACACACACACACACATGCACACACGCACACACACACACACACACTCACACACACAGACAGACAGACCGACAGAGAGAAAGAGAGAGTAAAGGAGAGCATGTGCAACTTGGGAAATTCACTGCAAGGTCTATTTAACACTTCCCCAAGGTCGAGTGCCTAGAGTAATACATCGCCATATCTTGGCCTAATGCTCCTGCACCATTTTGCACTTCAGAATGTAATCTTATAATATATGAAATCCAAAATGGGATGCACCAGAGTTGTACACTTAGATACGTTCAATGCCAACTGAATATATGATCTCAAAAAAAAAAACAACAAGGGGATTTTAGATCAGTTTGTCTTCAACATACCGGTACCTTGATGTGCAACTCTGGTGCAACTCTCTTTGTATTTGCCAAAGCAGGTTGCGCGCCAAAGTGTTAAAGGGTGCATTAGCTGTGGTGATGTTGGATCTGTTATCCAAGACAGTGACCAACTTGGTCCATTTCGGGAATCGCTGTAAAGACCTTAATAGAGAATAGAGATACAAGACCTTAATAGAGAATAGAGATACAAGACCTTAATAGAGAATAGAGATACAAGACCTTAATAGAGAATAAAGATACAAGTCAATAAGATGACTTTGAAGATACTCAGAGTGGCCTTTTCACACTTGGAGCAGGGTAGCTCACGGTACACCAAAATCCTAACCAAAGGGGCAAAATTCTGCATGAAAACATGAAAGAAATTTTCACCAGTCTACTGGCTCCAGTAGAGGGTCGCGCTTTCGCACATGGCACCGCATTGCACTTTTATTAACCCGCAGTTTTGGCACAATTTAGTTGGCAGTCAGAAAAGAGAGACGGGGTTATAGCACTAGTCCCTTCGGTAACTCCCTTAATTGTTCGGATTCGTGTTACCAACATGAAACTTGTCATACAAGTTGCTTAGAGGACCCGTATACGAGATTGATCTACCCCAAAGCTGACATTCCAACGAAAACACGTCTCTTGATGCCTCAAAAATATATTGGTATTCGATAAAAATGGTATCGAGTAATGCAAGTATCGATTACTATTCTTATCGAATGAGCATAAGTAAATTTCTAAAATGTTGTATGTGCAAATGATTAACTTATAATTAGAACAGCTGTTATACCAAACGATACTCAGAATAGCGATACTGCAACAATCGATACTTGTGACAAATAAAAGAGGAAGAAAGACTAATTTTGCCTGTACATGTAACATAGTTATGTGTTATAATAAAATAGTTGTCTTCTCTCTCCTTTCCTGCGCTCAAAAATAGTCTCTTCGTTAAGTCTCAAAATAGTTTCGTGCTAACACTACCAACAGGGCCTGGTAATGGTGGTGTTCATACGTGTACACAGTATACAAAATCTTCAATAAGATGTTCATACAAAAACACGAGATTTGATGCATCAATTGAGGGCCCCTTAATTTACTATAGATGTTTTCATATAGAAGACATACATACATACATACATACATACATACATACATACATATGTCGCGGTATCAGTTTCAGGCATACTAAGTATGCGCTAAGTTAAGACTTAAGTCTTTACATGGGTAACGGGCAATAGCATGGAAATCACGTTTACAGTTACATAAACAGTGGTCAGCAATCTGTGAGTCACAGGCATATTGGTAATTCACTTTCGTGTGGCTCTGCATATGAATATGATCAATGTATTAAGTACTTAGACTTTAATTACAGATTTAGAAAGAAAATCCTGGGACTCCCCGCCATGTGCTTTGCTTAGGTTAGTGGCACGGCTAGAGGTAAGATTAGGAACAAGATTAGAGGTAAGGTTAGGAACAGGATTAGAGTTAAGGTTAGTGGCAGGGCTAGAGGTAAGGTTAGAAACAGGATTAGAGGTAAGGTTAGAAACAGGGTTAGAGGTAAGGTTAGGAGCAGGATTAGAGGTAAGGTTAGGAACAGGATTAGAGGTAAGGTTAGGAACAGAATTAGAGGTAAGGTTAGGAACAGGATTAGAGGTAAGGTTAGGAACAGGATTAGAGTTAAGGTTAGTGGCAGGGCTAGAGGTAAGGTTAGGAGCAGGATTAGAGGTAAGGTTAGGAACAGGATTAGAGGTAAGGTTAGTGGCAGGGCTAGAGGTAAGGTTAGGAGCAGGATTAGAGGTAAGGTTAGGAACAGGATTAGAGGTAAGGTTAGTGGCAGGGCTAGAGGTAAGGTTAGGAGCAGGATTAGAGGTAAGGTTAGGAACAGGATTAGAGGTAAGGTTAGTGGCAGGGCTAGAGGTAAGGTTAGGAGCAGGATTAGAGGTAAGGTTAGGAACAGGATTAGAGGTAAGGTTAGTGGCAGGGCTAGAGGTAAGGTTAGGAGCAGGATTAGAGGTAAGGTTAGGAACAGGATTAGAGGTAAGGTTAGTGGCAGGGCTAGAGGTAAGGTTAGGAGCAGGATTAGAGGTAAGGTTAGGAACAGGATTAGAGGTAAGGTTGGGAGCAGAATTAGAGGTAAGGTTAGGAACAGAATTAGAGGTAAGATTAGGAACAGAATTAGAGGTAAGGTTAGGAACAGGATTAGAGTTAAGGTTAGTGGCATGGCTAGAGGTAAGGTTAGGAGCAGGATTAGAAGTAAGGTTAGGAACAGGATTAGAGGTAAGGTTGGGAGCAGAATTAGAGGTAAGGTTAGGAACAGGATTAGAGGTAAGATTAGGAACAGAATTAGAGGTAAGGTTAGGAACAGGATTAGAGTTAAGGTTAGTGGCACGGCTAGAGGTAAGGTTAGGAGCAGGATTAGAGGTAAGGTTGGAACAGAATTAGAGGTAAGGTTGGGAGCGGGATTAAGGTAAGGTTAGGAGCAGGATTAAAGGTAAAGTTAGGAGCAGGATTAAGGTAAGGTAAGGAGCAGGGTTAGAGGCGGGATTAGGAGCGCGGAAGGAAAAATATCTTTAGAGATTTTCCGAATGTTCTTTCTTCCGTAATCCTCACCCATACCCACCTTGGGAAAGTCAGAGGATCATACGGGTTTGGTCCCCAGCGAGAAAATGATTCTCAAGTTATAATATGTTCTTTTTTGTTTTCAATTTTTGAATGTCGTAACAATGCTGGTCTACCTACGCTTAATCTCCTTAAAGGAATAATGATGCGTGTATTTAAGTGTATCGTACTTTTTGTATCAAAGTTAATGGACATCATCTTTTATTTTTATCCAGATGTAATATATACGGAACCGATACTCTTGACAGAGAACCTTCTTGTAGAGTATTAGAATTTAGAAACCCAATTGTTCAGTTTGTTTTATAAAGAGCATGCAGTAGGGGGGGCCACTCTAATTTTTTTTATTTTTTTAATCCGGAACCATTGGATCAAACGGTGACGTGGAAAGAACGAAATAGCGGATCTCTTGTTTAAGGGAAGACACTACCCTTATTCAGAGACTGTAATGCACACGACTTGGTGTGCAACTTATCTCCATGAGTGCACTAGATTTCTATACATAATTGCACACCAAAGTGCTGAATGGTGCATTCTTGTCCCTAAAGGACGATGATCTTAGAACAAGTGTTATTAGCTATGACAACAGTTGTTCGACACCAGATTTCACCCACATATCTTAGACACCTTTATGCGTGATCCTATGAAGGCTTTTTTAAAATTTTTGTCTTGATTCAGAATTATCTGAAACTATAAACACCCTTTGATGTTAAATGAAATAACTATTTATCTAGACAGGAACTCGGGAAAAGCCTTCATAGGATCAGGCATAAAGGTGTCTTAAGAGATGTGGGTGAAATCTGGTGTCACACAACTAGTGCCATAGCTAATGACACTAATTGTCCTAAGATCATCACCCTTGAGGGAGAAGAATGCACCATTCAGCACTTTGATGTGCAATTTTGCATAGAAATCCAGTGCACTCATGGAGATAAGTTGCACACCAAGTCGTGTGCATTAGTCTCTGGATAAGGGTAGTGCCTTCCCTTAAAGTCCTTCTGCGGTGCAAAAAACAAAAAAAGTCCTCTAGGAACCATTACTTTTCGTCTCACCTAAAAATAATAAAATGCTGCACTATCTTTGAGTGGAAGCTTATCTAAGCATCGGTTCTGTCAAAGTGGAAAAATCGATATTTGTTGCCACCTCAAATAATCTTCATTATCTTGTCCGCAGAGAGTGGTGTCTATTGATTTAATAGCCTTGTAGCTATTATCACTGACGTCGTTTTGAAGCCAAGCTAAACCAGGGATGTAACGACCTCTTCCTGCCTCCTCCCTCCTCTGCCTCCCCCCTCCCCTTCCACCCACCCAAACCGCTCTATCACTCTTCCTGAATGTTTTCGCAACCACCTCATATATATTTTAGTGAAGATATCCTTACCGATGTCTCTTGTCTGCTCTACGTGACATATACAAATACAGCAGGTCTAATATGGTAGGGTCAGGTCATTAAGGAGTTTCTGAATGGGGTTTGCGTTTGACGGAACAAAAAATATATAAAAACAAAACAATGACAGGCGCAGCAACAATAACAGCAGCAACAACAGCAGTAGCAGCAGTAAGAATGCTGTGATGAGTCCTTCATACACTGTTAGTTTCTTCTCAGAGCTCAGCTACAGCTCACAGTCTACCTATGGAGATCATTTCGCTAAAATTAATGTCCGGTGCTGGCACAAGACGTTTTGTCTTACTCGTAAAAAAGTTCATAACAACTTAGGACCTCACCTACATCAAATTTACTCAGGAACACGAATTCGAAGAAGGCAATCGATGCTTTTGAATTTGTGACATGTTTGAGCTTGTGAGTATAGCTGATGTTATACGAGGAATGATAAGACATTGGACCACAGCATTATAACAGATATGCGGATTTTTCGAGTGCTAAAGGTTTGAGATCGTCAGATCCTATTAATGTATATTAGAGCTTATATTTTCAAGTTTGGATCTCTTACTGACTATCATGGCAGAGGAAGGTTTATGCACATAATGACATTTCCTCTTGATACGATAATATTGCAGGTATAAACTACATATAGATGTGGATGTCACGTCTAGTTTGTAACGTACAACATAATCATAGCACTAGAAAGTGTCATAATAATAATACCTATGCCTACCTCTGCTATTGTGGTCTGTAAGTGATCCGAACTTGGATATAGGAACTCTTTATTCTGTTCCATCAGGATATAAAAAAAAAAATGAGGAAGGGAGGATGCAGGGGAGGGGGAGTGGGGACTGAAAGTTGGATAGAGGAGACTTTCATTTATACATCTGACTTCATAGAAGGTAACTCTCCAGGGATATGGGATAAGCTGTGATGTCCGTTCCAGAATTTTACATTTGTAGGCGGGAAAAATGTCGCGATTAAGGACATTCCTATTATACGAAGTTGGCCATCGTAATATCTGGGAATGGATGCGTCAAATAAAATGTTCTTTGGGTTAGAGAGGAGAGGGAAGGTAGGGTCAGTATTTATTTACAGCTTTGACCTGTCTCCAAGATGTCTTGCATGGGCAAGCTTATTTCAATGTGAGAGGTTAAAATCTTTATTTCTAAGCTCTTGCCCTCCTTCCTTTTGTTGGGGGGGATAAAGTTCCCGGCGGTAAGTAATCCTACAGCAGACCTACTAATAAAGCCCGCTGACACTAGATCTAGCCGCGATAGTGCTGAGCGCGCTACTTATCAGAAATCACTCGAAGATTAGTTCGCACGGTGACGGTTAGTTTCATGGGCATTATGTTGGGGTTTTTTTTAGGGAGGGGGATGCATGGTTGGCGGAGAGGGTAGGGAGAGATTAAACATATTTTCAAAGTCTGATTATTAAAAACACTTGATCCCATTGTTTTCTGGGCCACATAAGTCTCCAACACCGCTTCTTTGTGCAATAAATCAAATCAAATCAAAATCAAGTCACTATCCAAGGGGGTGGGTGGGATTGGGAGTGCAGTGGGCCTCCAGGGTTGAGAGGCATCCCTCAGTTTTTGACGTTGTCAGGAGGGGAACAGTGCCCTTTAAACACCATGGATGAAGACCCAAGGAATATATTGATAATGCATCGTGTAGACCGATTCACGATCTACCATACTGAAGTACCCCACAGGTGTATCGAGGGTGATGGGATGGTTTAATAAAGTAGACGGGGAAAAAGCTTTCCTACCCTCATCTCACCCACATTCCATTCTCCTCCCTTCCCCCCTCCCTCATCGTTCATCCCTTCTACACACCCATCTGCTCCCCNCCCCACCCTCCCCATCGCCCTTCCCGGAAACGAAACAAAAACAACGATCATGACGCTATGTTGATTTTCACAAACCGTCAACACTTTTCCAAGATCTACGCCCTTCCCTTCCCGACTACGCCTCTGACCACGGTTCATGGTGAAGAAGAGACGACCTGTTTGAATCGCTCTTGTAGGAACAAAAAAATCCATGATAGCTGACTAACCTGTCCCCAGAGAGTAGTTTGCCAGTACATCAGCTATCGACCTTAGAAGCCCCGGTCACAACAGATCTACAATTATCATACCTCTCGCCGTTCGCATGGGCGACCAAGCATCTTCATAATACAACGGCTCCATCTGGAACATACATTCACCGGAAAGATAGCTCACTTGAGTTCTTCCTTTGAAAAAAAGGATTTTGCGTCCAGTAAGGCTTTGGCCGTGCGCAAAGTATGTGACAAGCTAAGCTGTAGTTTAGCGAAGACCTGAACGTTGTCGCATTCTCACAGGAACCAATTAGCGTTGTTCCGGCTCTCTGGTGAGTTGTCGTAATGTGTCTCCGGTAAGTGCTGGGAGAGCAACAACCAAACACTTGACCAAGGCTGCTTCGCTGGGGATTAATAAGTGTACGGTTTCATCAATACTGTTTTCTCTTCCATATGCCGTAAAATAATGATATATGGCCAAGTGAAAGGATATCCCTGTTGTTCTCACATGGCACAGGTGTATCCTATTGCATTCAGATAAGGTTTGTAGCCTATAATGCGTTTCCTAAGGCCAGTACTGTGGATGTGTTTCATTCAAGTACATGTATATTTTAAATATTAAGCTATAACTCCTGTCCATGTCCAGGCGCGAGTTTTCGATTGGTATTGTAAGGACAGACATGGGATAGGCATATGACCCATGCCTGCCCAATGAACAGAATAATTTTTTTTAAAAATTAAGCTATAAGATGTGTCAGGTTTTAGTGTCATTTTTCTGCACAAAAAAAAAGTATATTTTCTTCTCTGATCCTGTTTAGTGTTTGAGGTGAAAGGGCTTCTGTTGTAATTACAACAATGAACGCCTCTTAAAGAGCGATCCCAAAACTGCCGCCATCCAAATGTCATCCCAATCTGGCAACCCTTAGAAAAGCACGGGAAGCTGTTCACGGTAAGGATCTTGCTACTCTTGTGCAAAAAGACAACAAATTAGCCCACAATCAGTGCAGTGGATAATCTACTTTCGCCTCAGGTTACTTGTCACCTTCTTTCCAATAGTTTCTCTCATGGCCCAGCCTTAAATGCAATACACTGTGCATAATATGAAAGCGCTGACTATGTGAGACAGTGTAAGGGTTTTTCAGATTATCGGCAAGTAAAACTAGCTAACCGTCACAAAGTCGTATTGTCAGTGCTTGTAAATGGCTTGTAGGTGAAATATTATGAGCGTGATATTTGAAAATTTTACAGAATATTTTGGATTAGTTTGATTGTATTGGATAAATAAGGTAGTGGGCTATATCGGTAATCTCAGATTCATTGATTACATGGACGCTACGCCCCTATACGTCACTGAGATCTCTGAATACTTCTGCGATCATGATTTTGGCCAGATTACTCCTCAGGATTTCGAACATGTTAGGCATGTAATTCAGAAAGGTTTATGTATGCCTGACATGTGATTAATACAGACTTAGGCAATTGTTTGGTAAACTTACAGTATAGTTATTTCGCTTGATCGAGAGATGCTATCAATCAAGAAAATTATGATTTAAGAAGAGAAGATATTAATATGCATTCCCCAGGGCTACTAAAGCAACGCCAGTTATTTTCCTCTCCTTCCTTGAAAGACTCGTTTATAAGATACAGATCCGCGCGCAAGTAACATTGTTGATTTGAGCATGGTTTCTTATCTCGGAGCTCGGAGTTCTGAACGCCTTAGCTCTTAGGATGTCTGCAGTGTGAAGACTGTCGGAGCAGCAGTTACGGTCCTAGCAGTTTCAGAAAAAAAAAGTATTTCCATAAATTATATATCACACATTCTTCCAAAGGATTTTCCCTATTTGCAGTGCATAGTGAGACTTCAACAGCAGGTATGCGTTTGCAAAAAGTATACTTTATACTAAGGGATTCTTAACCCAAGAATGAGAAGTATTGTTAAAGTCATAATGAATCGAAGCACACGAATTGATGCTTAAAACGAGGTATACTTCTTACATGATTACTTGATATCGAGGTCCCACTGAATGTTTTATTTTCAATTTTTTCTAGCCAGTTCTGTGTGTGAATGAGAAGTGATCAATTTGAGAGAATAATGTCGCATCCAGTACCTGAGTGAAGTGGCATCGAACTGACAGCATTTCTAGGAAGGAAAGTGTACAGATATCTCCAGAAACAACATTTAGAAAGCCCCAGCGTCTCTTAAAGGACCGTTTGGTAAGTAGGAATACTAAAGAGACGACATTTTCAAATCGCCTGCCTCTAGACTTTCATTACTGGTGCAATTCGATTTCGCCGTTACGAGTGGTGCTTGTCATTGTTTGTGTTTGAGCGCAGGAGCGGTTACGGCGAAATCGAGCACAGTATCATGGTTTATGTGTCAACCGAAAGTGAACTGCATACCGATAACAAATTAACATTCATTTTGTAATGGATGTTGATTTTTATGTACCGTTGTTTTCAGTGAGATAAACACTGTTCAGCGGGCACAACTTAAACTCTTGTTTCGAATTAGTTGTGTNGGGGGGGGGGGGGGGAGGTGGTGTATGGTTAGAGTTAGGCCTAAAGTCAGGGATTACATAGTCTCAACTCTTTCATAGACTCCGCGGAAAAGATTTTATTTTCATCTGAATTTGCTTGTGAGTTTACTTCTTTGCGTGTTGGTTTGTAAGGAACAATACTCGGAAAGTTTCATGCCCATCTGATTAAAACTAGGTTCTAATCTGGAATTTGAAATATAAAATATTTTAAAAAAAGAAAATAACAATTTTGATGCCGGATTTTGGTGAAATGAGCTGTTTCCTGATATTTTAAGGATTTCTTAGCGATACGACATTGAGCATCTATTTCTTCATTACTCGAAACCGTTGGTAAGCACGAAATGCGCCTTCTGAAGCAGTGCTGTTTAGGAGAACCTGATATCGAAGATCATTTCGCCGTCAGGAATTAATACTGTCGTAAGTCAGATCATGGCTTTATAGACTTACGACAGTATTATTTCCGGACGGCGATTTGCTCTCACCCTTTCTAAGAACATTCATGACACCTTTCTGCGAATAAGTCACATTTACTCTCGACGAATCTTCTTCCCCAAAACTCCTCAGGGTAAGGAGGGCCGGAATACACACTGGACACATCTTTGTGGGTGTGGCAGAAACATGGTAGACTCTTTTTCAGTCACTGGCCGTATAATATAGCCTATGCGTTAACGTTGTATATACGGTCATATATTCTTCTTCTTTTTTCCCTCTCTTAATCATGTACAACACGACCTTTTATAATTCTTTGCGCTTTGAGGTAAACTAATATATATATATGAGACAGTCTTTCAGTATGAGACAGTATGAGTATGGAACTGAGAATCGCATGAGACACGTTTCAGATGAGTGTTAGATGTACATGTCCAAACTTAAACATAAATCAATCGATTGTTTTCATTGTTTATGTAGTGCAAGTAAAACATTTCTGTGGCTATTAGAGTAGCCTACGTCATGTCGTAAAACGGTAGATGCTGTGATTTTTTCCCGAGAGGGACGCTCGCTAACGGATATTGACCCCCGAGTTATTGATTGTTCTACCAACATGGTTAGTCAAAATACAGTAATAGTTATTTAATACCCAAATGACTGTCGTCGCTGACTTTATAAGGGAGAGCGCCTTTTTGGACATACAACTGCCTCGACTTACTGGCAATCCGCTTATACACATTTTGGTTTAACTGTGTGTGCTGTTTTAAGCAAGAAAACAAAACGTTGTCTTAATACAAGTGGAACAAGGGATCACTGACACTCTTTACATATACATAATTTGTTTAATGACAACAATCTACTTTCCAGTGGAACTGGGATTGAGCGCTATCAACTGTCTAGAAGAGTGATTTTCTCAAACTGGACGAGTTCGGTTTTAAGTTCGGACAAGCTCGATCTGAAGTTTGAAAACTTCTTAAGATAATGATTAGGTTTATGACCCCGAGCCTCACTGACTTGATAAACCCGCACATCCGACTTACTGCTTTGAACTCAACGGCTGGATTTTTAAAAATGAAATTTCACATACTCACTCTGATTTCAAATCTGAAATTGTGACTTTGCCTCCTGAAGCCCGAGTTTATTAAGTTCTCCGTGATTTATATCTGGTCAACATGCCCGCTTGTCCCCCTCCTTTTTTTTTTCTTTTAATAAATGAATTCCAGGTTTCAAGTCGATTATTGATTTCATGAACGTTTGAAGAAAAGTATCGTTAACTCTTAAGACTACCTCATTTTCAGCACAAAAAAGTCAATCCTGCAAAATCGCTTTTCGGTTGAGAGCTTTTTGAACAGAAGTGCGTAAGTGCAGGAAACTTCCTGAGCAAGGAGAGATTTGTCTCTACTCCCAATGTCTGTAATTAGATCAAAGGAAAACATCAAATACTTATCTGCGAGTTTCAATCAAAATATCTATTTCAGTTAGATAGGAAATATCTAAGGCAATCAGACAGGAAATATCTAAGTCAGTCTGACAGGAAAATATCTAAGTCAATTAGATAGGCTCCGGGTATGTTCACGAGCCGTTGTAAATTATATTATTACAAGGTGTAGTTATATATCCCTGTCCGTTCATAGTGACTGGTTATCCTTTCTAGAACTTTTTTTCCCCTCTCTTCCACATTTTATTTTTCGCTATTGAGTTCAGCCCAGCAGTTGACGACGTTCCCCTTTGTCCTTGCTATGGCTATTAATTGGCCTTATCCGCGTCATCACCACCGCCAGGAATCAATGAAGTATTGTGGGAGGGTGACGTTACACTGCATGCAGCCTGGCTACTGCTGACCAGATATACTGTCCAACATCGTGTAGTGCCACGACAGCCTTTTGACTTGTAGCTTCGCTCGATGCATTCATAACTGCATTAAGAATAGAGAAAGTTTAGTCGTTACAGAAATTCTAAACGTGTTATGCCACGCTAAAATAGATTTCGTGTTCCAATTTGGCAGAAACAACCCGGTCAGTTATCGGCGCCCAGTCGTACCCATATACAGGTATTAGTATTAAGAACTGTAACCTCCATCTAAGACATCCGGTCTCTTAGATGGCGCAGGTTGGTTTGCAAATTTTAATACTAATGGATCGAAGTGGTTTGTTGCCTTATTTTTGAAATATTTTATGTTGTTATCAAATTGCACCAGACTTGTTCTGCAAATGAGGTAAATTGACTTTTTCTGATCAGTTCTTCTTTATTCTTATGTGATTATTAGCATTTTTCATTTTATGGGCACATGTGGATTTGGGAGGTTGGG
>JAWQUT010000109.1:1696982-1726545 GCA_033807755.1 Ellobium chinense
TGTCCCCCCCCCCTCCCCCCACCTTCCTCCAATCTACACACAAAACAGATTAATTTAATCTTTTTCTTTGGTTCTTCGCTGTCTTTTACAATAGATAAGCCACTGTTCTGCCTTCCTCCACAGAAACCCTCTATACCCCAATGGGTTCCAGAGCTATCCGAGATCGAGAAGTAATGGTGGCCACATTTCCTGACCAGTCAGCCTACAACTATAATGCTTTTAGCCAAAATCGCCTGCTTCCAGAAGGGATAACAATCTTTAAAACTGTAGGACAGAGGGCCATCCTTACAAGTCCAGTTTTGAAAGAAATTCAGGTACTGTACGTTGAATCAGTAATTGTTTCCCAGACTGACCACCCTCAAAAAAAAAAAGTCTGTTCAGATAGCTTTTTGCCTCCTCTTCTGTCATGGTATTCATTTTGGTAGAATGTTAAAAAAAAATAGGCCTCTGCTACTTCTACCTTTGCAACTGTTACGAAATAACTCTGGGCTTGAATGTCAAGTCCAGCACCGATAAGCCAGTGATATGGGTGCGATGCCAAACACATGCTGATCTTCGGCATGTTTGCCACATTTGGGTCAAAAACACCAGTTCGTTATATAGGGCTGTTGACACAGCTGCTGCCGCTGCTGCTGCTGTTGTTCTTGTTCTTCCTCGTTTTCTTCAAGCTGTTATTTTAGTTGCTGTTGTTGTTGGTGGTGATGGTAGTGGTGTTTTGGCATAATTCTGTATCAACATACCCATAACACTATCAGTAAGACCCATAATCCTGCATCAGCACACCCATACCCCTTTATCAACATACCCGTAATCTTGTATCAACACAACCGGAACTGTGTATCAACAGTATATATCATCACGCCCGTAATCCTGCATCTATACACCATCAATTATACTGAGAAATCTCAATCTTTTCCCAGGACTTTACCGATGCAGTGTTCGATGTCAATGTAACAGTGAATGGAGATACCTACACTTATTCGGACATCTGTGTTAAGCAACAGGCTAGATGTGTAGTAGATGGAGACTTTGTATTCTCACCAAATTTAAAGTAAGTTTTCATCACAGTCATCAATTCATAAGTGTCATCACTTTTATCAATATTATCATCAATATTAATAACAGCAGCTTTTTTATTTTCATAATTCTTATCATAAATGTTGCTTAGCAAGTGTTTTCTCTTTGCTTGGCAAGCTTGTGAAACTTTCCCAAATGTCCTTGGATTGTACGTACCTCTCCCCATCTCTTTCCCTCTTAGTCCTCTCTCTCTCTCTCTCTCTCTCTCTATCTATCTATCTAATCTATCTAT
Organism: Ellobium chinense; assembly: GCA_033807755.1. Taxonomy (NCBI): domain Eukaryota; kingdom Metazoa; phylum Mollusca; class Gastropoda; order Ellobiida; family Ellobiidae; genus Ellobium; species Ellobium chinense. The sequence goes on from JAWQUT010000109.1 coordinate 1,698,292, forward strand.
CTCTCTCCCTCTCTCATTTTCTCTCTCTCTCTCTCCCTCTCCCATCCCTTTCTCTCTCTCTTTTTCTTTCTCTCTCATTCATTCATCATTCCCTCATTCCTTTATTCCTCCCTCATTCCCTCTTCTGTCATTCACTTCTTCTTCATCACTAGGACAGCACTCAACAATGGTAATCTGACCTACCCTGTTTGGCTGAATCCCTATCCAGTGGACCTCACCCTCAATATCGGCAATGTCAATATTAAGAATGGAACCCTAGTGTCTGCTGGATCATTCAAGATAGTATTTCCACTGAGACTAGACAATTCAGAGATAGAGAAAGCATCGCTCGCCTGGGAGTCAGAGTATATCAAGTTTGTCACATCCTTCAATTTTACATTGGTTGAGGTGGGTACATTTTTCATCTAATTGTATCCAGACGGTATGGCAGGCTAGTGAAGGCAAACTCCCTTTTTTCCCTCTCCGTGCTTTGGCAGTGGGGTTAACTGGTCACTGCAGAACACAGACGGGGAGGGGTTGACATCTCAACGTGCCTGATAACTCTGGTTCCAAGTACAGAACAAAGGTGCATGCTGGCTCTTCAGTTTATTAGTACTTCCACCAATACAACCACTGAGATGATGTAGCCTTCACTGGTTGGCAGACAACAGAGCAACAACATCTTGCAAAGATGTGCACTGGTCGAAGAAGACGACGAAGTGCTCTTACAGCAAAAAATTTCCACTGGGATTCATTTTGTAGGAGACAGTCCTGTCAGCTGTTCCAACAGTTTACTGAGTTTGGGCTACAATTTTCAAATGTTTTCACACTGGGTAGTTGCTTTCGTGGAAACAAAGGAAACAAATATTGCAAACATTTATTGAAAACATGTAGTTTTGTTGTCATAGTAACTTGCAGAGCACATCCCTTTAAGTGACCGTTCCTATTAGTAGAGTATCCAGGGTCCATCTGGGATTATCATTGCTTTATCCACATTGTTCTTAAATGGGCTAACCCTCATGGCATTCACATAATGTCAAGATTATTCTGACCTGCCTATTCGAGATTCTTGGTTTGGTGTTTTTTTTTTCAGTTTTTTATTCGCCGCTGTTTATTGGGCAGGCATGGCTCAGAGGCCCATCCCATGTCTGTGCCTATTCGAGATTCAGATTTAGTTATGTGTCTCAGAGTAGTTAGCATTGTGAAATATGAAGGAAGCAAGAATTATCATCTCAGCTGTGAAGAATTGGTCTGGTTACTTGTGGATGTACTGGAGTGTTTTTGTGTGTCCAGGGGCAGCTCTCATGGTCTTACGTATCTGGCCACTTTTTTGTGCATATCTATAAAATCATCTGTGGAGCAAATCTGCCAAGTGAAATGTATTCTTACTTTGTCATTTTCAGATGGCATACTCCACATCGCAGTCTTTGAACAAAGAGGTAGACAAAGGTACCAAAGGGGATATTGTCTACTTTTCGCTGACTTTCACGTTTATGATAACATTTGCCTCCATTGTGAGCTCAGGCAGGTGGACATTCTTATGATATCATTGATAATTTTAACTGGTGGTTTGAGCAATTAAAGACTTTCAATTATTTTGTGGCTTCCACGTGTAAGATCGAATGTGTATGTGTGTTCCTGTGTGTGATATTGTATATAGATAGGTGGGACCAAATGTGGGGATGTGAGCTTTTGAGAGCAGGGTAGGATAGGGGAGTAATTTGGAGAGTTGTCAGTATATTATGTGAATGTATTATAACCTTGACGTGTTATCACAGTAGTCTCTGGCTCAAGCTTTGATGTTTGGGAGAAGAGAAAAGCGGGATCTTAGCCGAAGCAGGTTTTTGCCAAAGATTCAGGGTAGGGTAGGGAGATAAGTAGAGAAATTAAACATGCATTGTAGTTTTGTCATTGTAGATTAAAGATGCCACTGGTGTGAAGGGTCATGTGTTATCGGTGTGGTTCACTTTGTTACATCATGGCACAATATCTAACAGAGATACTGGCAATTAACCCTATATTCTGTCAGTGTAAATGAGCAGTCTTGTTGGGTAAGAAAAGAAGAAAAATTCGCGTGGCTAGTGAGACCGGGATCGCATGAAGCTGTTGGAGTAGGGAAGCTATCTTAAAGAGAAAAAACAATCCCTTTAATGGATATAGAGCGCAGTTTACTATATTTTCAAAAAAGCATGCTTTATTGTAGTACTCGAAAAAGTGCTTTTTGATAGATTTGCGAAATTATCCGTATTCCAGTCTGTCAATTACATCAATGCTTAACTCCTGGCTTTCTGTGCTTCCTACGCCACTCTTTCTCCTCTACTTGTACTTCTCTCTTTTCCTGTTATATTCCTCTTTACCTCCCCTTCAGCGATTTCTGGGTCTTGAAGAGTGGGTTCTTGTCCTTTGGTGTATAAGCAACAGCCGATTTCTTTAGGTTACATGCATTTTATCTGTTTGAAGTTAAAATAGCTGGAATTGTAGACAGTGATATTCTAAGTGACCGGTAACTAAAACATAAAAGCCATTTNCCCCCCCCCTCCCCCCACCTTCCTCCAATCTACACACAAAACAGATTAATTTAATCTCTTTCTTTGGTTCTTCACTGTCTTTTACAATAGATAAGCCACTGTTCTGCCTTTCTTCACAGAAACCCTCTATACACCAATGGGTTCCAGAGCTATCCAAGATCGGGAAGTAATGGTGGCCACATTTCCTGACCAGTCAGCCTACAACTATAATGCTTTTAGCCAAAATCGCCTGCTTCCAGAAGGGATAACAATCTTTAAAACTGTAGGACAGAAGGCCATCCTTACAAGTCCAGTTTTGAAAGAAATTCAGGTACGTTGAATCAGTAAATGTTTTCTCAGACTGACCACCCCAAAAAAAAAAAAGTCTGTTCAGATAGCTTTTTGCCTCCTCTTCCGTCATGGTATTCATTTTGGTAGAATGTTAAAAAAATAGGCCTCTGCTACTTCCACCTTTGCAGCTGTTACGAAATAACTCTGGGCTTGAATGTCAAGTCCAGCACCGATAAGCTAGCAGTATGGGTGAGATGCCAAACACATACTGATCTTTGGCATGTTTGCCACATTTGGGTCAAAAATACCAGTTCGTTATATAGGCTGTTGACACAGCTGCTGCTGCTGCTGCTGCTGCTGCTGCTGCTGCTGCTGCTGCTGCTGCTGCTGCTGTTGTTCTTCTTCTTCCTCGTTTTCTTCAAGCTGTTATTTTAGTCGCTGTTGTTGTTGGTGGTGGTGATGGTAGTGGTGTTTTGGCATACTTCTGTATCAACATACCCATAACATTATCAGTAAGACTCATAATCCTGCATCACCACACCCGTAACCCTTTATCAACACACCCGTAAGCTTGTATCAACACAACCGGAATTGTGTATCAACAGTATATATCATCACACCCGTAATCCTGCATGTATACACCAGCAATTATACTGAGAAACTTCAATCTTTTCCTAGGACTTCACCAATGCTGTGTTTGATGTCAATGTAACAGTGAATGGAGAAACCTACACTTTTTCAGACATCTGTGTTAAGCAACAGGCTAGATGTGTAGTGGATGGAGACTTTGTATTCTCACCAAATTTAAAGTAAGTTTTCATCACAGTCATCAATTCATAAGCTTCATCACTTTTATCAATATTATCATCAATATTAATAACGGCAGCTTTGTTATTTTCATAATTCTTTTCATAAATGTTGCTTAGCAAGTGTTTTCTATTTGCTTGGCAAGCTTGTGGAACTTTCCCAAATGTGCTTGGATTGTACTTTCCTCCCCATCTCTTTCCCTCTTAGTCTTCTCTCTCTCTCTCTCTCTCTCTCTCTCTCTCTCTCTCTCTCTCTNCTCTCTCTCTCTCTCTCTCTCTCTCTCTCTATCTCTATCTCTCTCCCTCTCTCTTTTTCTCTCTCTCTCTCCCTCTCCCATCCCTTTCTCTCTCTCTTTTTCTTTCTCTCTCATTCATTCATTATTCCCTCATTCCTTTATTCCTCCCTCATTCCCTCTTCTGTCATTCACTTCTTCTTCATCACTAGGACAGCACTCAACAATGGTAATCTGACCTACCCTGTTTGGCTGAATCCCTATCCAGTGGACCTCACCCTCAATATCGGCAATGTCAATATTAAGAATGGAACCCTAGTGTCTGCTGGATCATTCAAGATAGTATTTCCACTGAGACTAGACACTTCAGAGATAGAGAAAGCATCGCTCGCCTGGGAGTCAGAGTATATCAAGTTTGTCTCATCCTTCAAGTTTACATTGGTTGAGGTGGGTACATTTTTCATCTAATTGTATCCAGATGGTATGGCAGGCTAGTGAAGGCAAACTCCCTTTTTTCCTTCTCTGCGCTTTGGCAGTGGGGTTAACTGGTCACTGCAAAACACAGACAGGGAGGGGTTGACATCTCAACGTGCCTGATAACTCTGGTTCCAAGTACAGAACCAAGGTGCATGCTGGCTCTTCACTTTATTAGTACTTCCACCAATACAACCACAGAGATGATGTAGCCTTCACTGGGACTTTCAGTCTGGAATATCTCTTTAAGTTTCTTTTTTTTTTTTTTTGGCCTTTTTCTTCAGCAAGGAAGCCATTTCAGAAAATCCCAATTAGCCTGGGTTTGTCCTACAACTACAACGTAGTCTAAAATTTTGATTATTACTATTAATATAATAATAGACCGAGATGGAGATGGATGCCAGTCATGAGCAAATGGCTTAGTGTGGATGTGATAGCAGCAAGAAGAAAGGCTCAAAACAAAATGCTGTGTTGGCAGACACCAGAGCAACAACATCTTGCAAAGATGTGCACTGGTCGAAGAAGACGACGAAGAGCTCTGACAGCAAAGAATTTCCACTGGGATTCATTTTGTAGGAGACAGTCCTGTCAGCTGTTCCAACAGTTTACTGGGTTTGGGCTGCGATTTTCAAATGTTTTCACACAGGGTAGTTGCTTTGATGGAAACAAGGAAACAAATATTGCAAACATTTATTGAAAAGATGTAGTTTTGTTGTCATAGTAACTTGCAGAACACACCCCTTTAAGTGACCGTTCCTATTAGTAGAGTATCCATGGTCCATCTGTGATTATCATGGATTTATCCACATTGTTCTTAAATGGGCTAACCCTCATGGCATTCACATAATGTCAAGATTATTCTGGCCTGCCTATTCGAGATTTTTGTCTTTTTTTTTCATTTTTTTTATTCGCCTCTGTTTATTGGGCAGGCATGGCTCAGAGGCCCATCCCATGTCTGTGCCTATTCAAGATTCAGATTTAGCTATGTGTCTCAGAGTAGTTAACATTGTGAAATATGAAGGAAGCAAGAATTATCATCTCAGCTGTGAAGAATTGGTCTGGTTACTTGTGGATGTACTGGAGTGTTTTTGTGTGTCCAGGGGCAGCTCTCATGGTCTTACGTATCTGGCCACTTTTTTGTGCATATCTATAAAATCATCTGTGGAGCAGATCTGCCAAGTGAAATGTATTCTTACTTTGTCATTTTCAGGTGGCATACTCCACATCGCAGTCTTTGAACACAGAGGTAGACAAAGGTACCAAAGGGGATATTGTCTACTTTTCACTGACTTTCACGTTTATGATAACATTTGCCTCCATTGTGAGCTCAGGCAGGTGGACATTCTTATGATATCATTGATAATTTTGCTGGTGGTTTGAGCAATTAAAGACTTTCAATTATTTTGTGGCTTCCACGTGTAAGATCGAATGTGTATGTGTGTTCCTGTGTGTGATATTGTAGGCTATATATAAATAGGTGGGACCAAATGTGGGGATGTGAGCCTTTCAGAGCAGGGGAGGACACGGGAGTAATTTGGAGAGTTGTCAGATTATTATGTGCATGTATAATGACCTTGACTGTTATCAGCAGTAGTCTCTAGCTAACACTTTGATGTTTTGGGAGAAGAGAAAAGTGGGATCTTAACCGAGGCAGGCCTTTGCCAAAGAGTCAGGGTAGGATAGGGTAGGGAGATAAGTAGAGAAATTAAACATGCATTGTAGTTTTGTCATTGTAGATTAAAGATGCCACTGGTGTGAAGGATCATGTGTTATCGGTGTGGTTCACTTTGTTACATCATGGCACAATATCTAATAGAGATACTGGCAGTTAACCCTATATTCTGTCAGTGTAAATGAGCAGTCTTGTTGGGAAAGAAAAGAAGAAAAATTCGCGTGGCTAGTGAGACCGGGATCGCATGAAGCTGTTGGAGCAGGGAAGCTATCTTAAAGAGAAAAAACAATCCCTTTAATGGATATAGAGCGCAGTTTACTGTATTTAAAAAAAGCATGCTTTATTGTACTCAAAAAATTGCTTTTTAATAGATTTGCAAAATATCCGTATTCCAGTCTGTCAATTACATTGCTTAACTCTTTGCTTTCCGTGCGTCCTGCGCGACTCTTTCTCCTCTATCTGTAGTTCTCTCTTTTCCTGTTATATTCCTCTTTACCTCCCCTTCAGCGATTTCTGGGTCTTGAAGAGTGGGTTCTTGTCCTTTGGTTTATAAGCAACAGCCGATTTCTTTAGGTTACATGCATTTTATCTATTTGAAGTTAAAATAGCTGGAATTGTAGACAATGATATTCTAAATGACCGGTAACCAAAACGTAAAAGCCCTTTTCAGCCCAGAAAAAATACGATTCTAAGAATGGTTATAAATTATAAACAGCATGCTTTTCAAAATTGTTACCACCTACAATGCATCTGTATTATAGACCAGTGGATAGTATTTCCCTCTAATAAACCTGAAGACGAGATGGAAATCAGTGAAAACATAGGTTCATGCCATAGTTCAAACTGTTGCCAGTGTTATTCTAAATAAATGTGAGGAAAGTGCAATGATAGATATGTAACTCCGATCACAGTGAATGATACAACGTTTACAAAAGGGTGTAATGGTCTGTTCCAGGTGGTGACTGTGTGTCCACACGAGCCTTACTGGCAAACGCTGGCGTCCTGGCCGCAGGAATGGGCATCATGGGAGCGTTTGGGTTCTGCACTGCCGTTGGCATCCGCTTTGTCAATATCGTGGGTGTCATGCCCTTCCTTGCTCTGGGTAAATCTTCCTGAACCACTCTGTTCTTTTATTTGTCCCTTTCCGTGTCTTTTCTCTCCAACTTTCTGGCTTTCTTCACATTCTTCATCTCTTTCCCACAAACTTCAGCATTCCTAGGTTTTCAAGGGCTTTTTCCATTGCCAGTCTCAAGTCTGGATAGGACAGCATAAATTCCATTCTTATGAAGTACGTCAATAGAATAGACAAAGGGACTTACAAGATGTGAAGGCTGAAGCAAATGGACAAGATTCATGGAAAAGGGATAAGATAAAATAGAACAAAACTTACTGAGAGGAGAATGTCGACAAAAGAACAGACCTTGAGGAGATGTGTAGATACTGATGGAGATAGGCTTTTGTCAACTCCCCATCCGGGTATCAAAATAAACAACATCTTTTGCCACTCTTTCATCTTATAGTAAGTGATATGTCTTTGTTATTTCTGTTCTACATATCTGAGTTGATACATGTTTATGTCATTCTAACATCCAGATCTCAGGCCAGATGTGATGATTTTGTTAGACACCCACCAGAAGTTCTAAAGTAGATGACCTGATTTTGTCATCTGCCTTCAAAGTGACAGAGTATTTTTTGCATCTCTCTTTCAGGTATCAGAGTAGATGGCATATCTTTATTATTCCCCTTACCTGCTTTGGAGCAGATGATCTGCTTTTTCTATCAGTAATACTCCAGTATTCGAGTAAATGATAAGCTCTGCTATATTCCCTTCAAAAGCAAAGTAACTGACATGATTTTGTTACTTGACTTCCAGGTATTGGAGTAGATGACATGTTTTTATTGATGGGCACTTGGAGTGAGACTCTTGGTAAAACTGACTTGAAAGTACCAGAGAGGATTGGGACTGTCTACAAAAAGGCTGGAGTTGGCATCACAATCACTTCATGTAATCACTTTATTGGCTGAATCTGGTCCTCCTTAAATAGTCTTTCCATCTCTCCATTTTCTCTTCTGACAAAATGGTTGGCAGAATACTGTTATCATTTTGTTTTCTTTTTATTATTCTTTACAACTGATGGCAAGAACCCTATTTTAACTCATAGGAATTCAAAATCTCCGGTTTTGGAAAGTAGTCAAGTATCACCAGAAATGCTGGCTGAGATATTAAAGGCCTATTGAAAGATGGGCTTTGTGTATCATTGTGACATAATCAGCGGTCACCACCTACACAAACAAGTAACCACTGTTGTAAAACAGCCACAACCTGTGAAATCCTTATAAACAGATCAAATCAGGAAACAAAAAAGGATACCTATAATTTGAGCAGGATCTCCTTTATATATGGAAATAGCGTTGCTTTACTCAGGCACTGAGTTGTGTGGTTAAATTTCCCCAGACAGTCTTGCTTTATGGCATTATAATAGACCACTTGAACACTCAGTCTCTGCATTGTCTGTTACTTTAAATGTATACATACAAAGACACTGAATGTTACCACACATCAACAGCTTATGCGAATTACCACCTGCTTACCAAAACTTATTCTCCCCTCTCCTCCGCCCTACCACCCCCCTCCCCGCCCATTTTTTCCAGTGACTGATTTTCTGGCTTTTGCTGTTGGTGCTTCAAGCACTTTCTACAGCGTTAGGAATTTCTGCATATATACAGGTTAGTGCATGTCGAATTTGCTATCTCTACAGACACTACAACTGACTTTGCCAATGGTAACCCTTCAGGCGCAAATTAATGAGGTCTATGCAGCATATCCCTGTGATCATGAGCCCAGAGTAATATATTAGTACAATAATTAATGCACCATTTTGAACTTAAGTGTGCAATCTTCCATGTCAGATCCAGAGGGAGCTGTCTCAGAACTGCGCACCAAGGCATTTTCAGTGCACACTGATCAGATAAACTTGACTTTAGATCTTAATCTCCTATATTAAGAAAGCCCACAGAAGTATGTAGTGACCCTAGATCTCATGTGTTGGTAGATATGTTCATTTGTAATGTTCTGGTCTATTCATGAACTTGAACACTTGACAAACTTGAAATTATTGATTGATTCCTTGTGTTCGAAATTCATGTGCTCGTATTGTATTTTCAACATCCAGTGTGATTTGAACTATGCTGAAAACAAATAAGCTTCAGTTCAGTAATCAGACCTACTCTGTTTCCTTGATTATACAAGGTATGGCCGTGCTGCTGTGCTATGTTTGTACTGCCACGTTCTTTGGTGCTTGTCTGACCTTTCATGGACGGCGCGTCTACTCAAATAACCATACCCTCACTTGCAAGACAGTGGACAAGTCACGGAAAGAGATGATGGACGAAGGACGTGGCTGCTTTTATGCATGCTTGTGTGGGGGTGCCATTCCTAAAAAGACTAGTGATGATCAGAGTGTGTTTGAGAAAGGCCCAAGAGCTGCCCTCACAAAGTGAATACTACAGCTGTCAATCAGATATAACTGTAATTACACGCATGTAGAAGGATCATAGATATGGTCTATTGCCTTCCTTAGTCATTTGATTTTTATTCGGTTATCATCAGATCCACTTGTCGCTAATACCTAAGAGTAGGTTTTAAGGACATGGTTTTGCAATCGCTAAAAACGCATCAGTCATTATGATGAATTCATGTTTATAAAATTAGTCGACATGTTGATGCACCAGATTTGGCATATGCCTTTTTTTTATATGTATTTCCTGATCATATTTTTAAACAATGTTGACAAGTTTTATACGGAACTGGTTTTTTTTCCTGAATTAATTTTACTCAGTTACAATACTGAACAGTTTATTTAAGTTTGATGCGAGATATTCAGAAAAGAAGATTGAAGTGGTTTTCATTGAAACATACTACACATTACATCATTTCAGGTTCATTTTTCAATAGCTCCTATTCTGTCAGCCTTGCTAGTCTTTTTGATTTAGCCAGATGTATATAATGAATACATCATGCAAAGCGTGCGCTCCAGATACACTAGTGTAATTCACCTTTCTCAGTCAGGAACTGCTATTTTTTAATTATAGGGTTATCTTGTGGAAGCCTGTCCGATACTTAGTGTTAGTAGTCTTTGCTGCCTACTTGGCTGTGGCTATCTGGGGATGCACAAGGTTGCGCCAGGGGTTGGAGCTGAAGGATCTTGTGCAGACAACTTCATACTTCTACAAATATCAGGTATGAGACCAAAGGTGCCCAACTCTTGTCTAATGGGGGCCAGTTTTGTTCTTTAGCAATCTTGTAAGGGCCATTCCAAGAAGGTAGACACATTTCATCATACTGAACGCCATGGAACAATATAAAGCAATCCACAGTCTATATTAACTTTGGAGTCCACATCTGTAGTCATATTTTGAACCGCGTGCCAGCGATTGGCACCCTCAGTGTAACATAACAGTAGTCAGGCTTTAAGGAGAGTACGTTGATGTGCCATTAAATGGACTTTCTATTATTTTTGTTATGCCATCAACATTAAACTTTTTTTTTAATAGAGGTGAAGCTGACCATTTTTATCTGTTTTGTTTTGTGATTTCTTAAGAATCTCCAATTTCTTGCAACTGTTAAAAAACAGCTCATCTGCTATTGGTTCAAATACAGTCAACTTCACTTAATCAGAATCTACTCGCAACATCTCCCACATCACAGAATGTTATGTTTCTAAAAAAAAGTCACCAGATAATGATAGCTTCCCATAATGGCAATTTTATCAAGCTCTTAAGAATTTGCAATTTAAGCAGTTTATTTTTATGACACATTTGTGGAAAATATTGCAATGTTCATGTCTCTCTTTTGTCATCAGAACTACAGTTCCTTAACAAAAATTCCATATAGGTGACCTTAATTTTAGGCAAAGCTTTATTCACTACAAATAAACTTTGCTTGAACAGATCTGGGATAAGAAGGACTTTGGAGTGAAGATGCCAATTTCTTTTGTGACCACTACAACCAAAGACTACCGGGATAATCGGACCTTACAGGTGATTCTCGACCATTTGACATAAATGGGGTTTCTATGATGCTGATAATTTTGGGGAGGTAGTGTTTGTTCCCATATTTCAATTTTCCATACCCATGATCTTTGTATCGGACCAAGGATAGTTTCAATACATTTAAATTGTATCAGACTTGATGTAGATGTGATGTGAAGAGAGGAAATCATCAACTCGATCTTTAAAAATATTGAAGACTTCAAAAGGAAAAGGAAAGTGGGGTGGGGATCAGATTCAGATCTTATCCAACCTGCCACATTATTCCCAAACCTAGGCTTCTAGAATGAAAGAAAAGAAATGCTATAATGAGAACGAATTAAATTGAGAACAACACATCCAGCCTCCATAAACCGCATTATGTGATCTACATATAAATTATCACTGAGAGGTTTCATATTAGATAGCAATATGGCATGCAGTGCACCACTTGTTCTTTTAAACAACCTGTTCCCTCTATTTCAGTCGACATTGCTTTGTCTAGCTGTAAATGCATAGGCATTTTTGGTTTTCAGTATAAGGGTTAAAGCGAGAATAATGGAAGGGGGTGTGATAACTTCAGAATAAGGGTGGTAAAGGGCCAAACAGATAAGAAGAAGAAATGAAAGAGTATCTACTGTTGTTATGATAAGCAGATAATTGTAGAATGTATTTTCTTTGAATGATGATGTGTTACAGGTCGCGGGGACCATACTGGTAATTGTATTTCTTAAAGATATCAATGAAGTTAACATAGCAGGTAATCCTTTTTCTCTGCATGTTGCAATAAAAAACCACAGTATACTAATCTTGTGTATCTTGTTGCAGAATTTTCAGTCACTTTTGAATTCTACCAAGCAAGATCGTGATGTTGACCCCAATACTGATAGCTGCTGGCTCACTTCCCTAGCCCAGACTTCCTTATACAACACGTCCAGTGACAGCGCCTTTTTCATAGGACTACAGACTTTCTTGTCCATGCATCCACGCTACTACAACGACATCGTGTTTGGGTCAGGCAACACTTCAATCACTGCCTCTCGATGCCACATCTACTCGAAAGAGGTATAGTGCACAGTCAGTGACGTTATGACAGTATTTTATATCCCATCTTCTAAAAATATGGATTCATTCAGTATTGTAACATGAATAACCGTTTGAAATAGACGACAGAGATAACATAGGGTTATAAAACAAAAGACTTCATCATCTTTTCCATTATTTGGGTCAGGCAGTTATATCACAGAAGATCGTCTTTTCAGTTAATGTTCATGTACATGTAAGGAGTGGCCGGCTGGTGTTATAAGATCAGGTAGTAGGTAACCAGGGCCCCGACAAGAACCCATACTCTCTGACACCACATTTTGTCTGAGGGCCCTGGTGGTCGTCGTAGGGGGCAATGACATTACTGGCCACGTGGATAAGCGTGAGGGTAGATAACGAGACGAGTTACGAGGACAACAACGATGATGATGAAACGCAGCTCTCACATTTTTAAAACCCATGTGTCTGAACACCTATATGTCTGCAAGAATTCAGCCTGTGCACTTATGCAAAACACTTATAAATAGATCAGCATTCTGGTCACCCTAGGTCAAAAACAAATGGATAACATTAATTTGTTGAGTTTCTCTTGTGGTAGAAATTACTGTACTGTACAGTAAAACTGATCCACTGCGCTGAGCCTCAGTGAAGGAACATAACCAGCACTGATGGAGAGGGCCATCTCTGATCCTCCTGATCAATTAACATTGAACCTCAAATACTTTGGAATTTCTGCACTCTTTACAATTTGCTAGTTCTGATGGCCTCAATTCCCTTTACATAATTTACTCCTGCATAAAAAAATACGGGATCATCGCAATGCCTTTTAAGCACGACTTTTTCAATGCTGCCGAGGAGTTGCGATTAAATGGTTTATATTAAATGGTACTCACAAACTCGAATGTCTAAAAGACTTAAAAGGATGGACCAGTCCCTTGGATGCTTTGGCATTTATTTCACATATGTTTGATCATTATTTTTCTTTCATAATTATATGTGACCAGGTGACAGATTCAAGCGCCCAGGCTGATTTCATGATACGAATGCGTGATCTGGCTGATGCATCCCTTGCCGATGTCTTCGCATATCACCCAGCTTTTGTCTACTTTGAACAGTATGTGACAATACTTGCAAGTACTTTACAGACAGTAGGAGTTACTCTTGCTGGTAAGGAATACTCTAGATATGAATGTCTACGATAACACTGTAGAGTACATCATATTTATTTGAATCTTAGAAAAAGCATCATTTGATTTGTTATCATTACACCTTGAAGTGCCATTCAGAGTTAGTACCTTCCCTATAAATTGTTACAGACAATGTGCAATGTGAAAGTATACAAGAGTATTAAGTATAATGCACAGTTGCTGCCTCTTGTTGAAATGCCATCTCCATATACCACATGTGTAAGTATGGTGACATAGTTTTTACTAAGATTTGACAAAACATCAAATTAATTTTAAGCAATCTTTGTCATCACTTCTTGGGAAGTAGCTGGCCTTACTCACACCTTCTCTGAAGTCGAAGGACCAAAGACAGTGCTGAGCGCTACGGCAGGATTAAAGTCTTCCTGACTAGCATCTCTTGTACAATATTTATATCTAACTGTCAACTACTTGTGAATCCCTAAGCCTGTCCTTCAGACTAGCCTTTGAAAAGTTGATACAGCAGAATATTAACATATAGAAAAACAAACACGCGCAGATTATTTATTTCTTTGTCATTAACAGTAGGATTGTATCTTTCATAATCAACCTGTTCATCTCAGAAGAAGAAAAGGGAGGGCCGTATGAGAGTGTTCTTTCTTTCCATCCCATTCTTTCAAAAGTGTTCTTTTAGTGTTTTCTAGTGTATCTGAATACTCATATTCCTGGTTATCATACATGACCTTTCAGTGATGTGCCTGGTGACCTGCATCTTCTTGCCTCATCCATTGATGGTGCTGCTTGTCATGGTTCAAGTGGTCATGATCGTTACTGGCATCTTCGGCTTCATGGCCCTCTGGGACTTGACCTTGAGCTCTGTAACCATGATACATCTCATAATGAGCGTGGGCTTCTCAGTAGATTTCTGGTGAGAATTCTCTGATTTATACGGTAAAATCCTGTTAATACGAAATTGAAGGGATCGGCCTAATATTTACGGGGTAAGCGAGTTTTGTGTTATTCATGGAACTCGTTTTCGCATCATTTCACTGCGAAATAACGAGGTCTTTGAACGGGGATTTTTTTTTTCAGTCGGATTAACCTAATACCAGGTAATGTGCTATCATGTAAAACTTACTGTACATGCAACACTGGGTATGAAGTCTCACGGTCATCTTCAGATTCAAGACATTCCCTACTTGACCTTGAGTTCTGTGATCTTGATAAGCTCCTTATTAATGTGGGTTTCTTAGTAGATGTCTGATGAAGATTCTCAGCCTGGTGCTTACAATAGTAGGCATGATTCCTGAAGGTCTTCTTCAGGTTCATGGCTGTCTAAGGATTGATTTAGAGCTCTGTGACCATGATACATCTCATCTTGAGTGTAGGGTTCGCAGTAGATTTCCCTCGGGAATTCTCAGACATGAATTCTCGCGTGTTAAAATTCCTTTGACAGTTTTGAAATTGAAGAAGAGTAGGCTTAGTGACCACTGCCTGGGTAAAATTGATAGGAAAATTCTACTCAATAATTAAGTCTAACATCCAGGAAGGAGCAACATTGCGGTAATCGTGCTGAAACAAAACAAATTCTGGAACGTATAAAGCACTGAGCATGAAGTCTGTAGGCCATTTCATTTCTCTTTCTCTCATTCTCTCTCTCTCTCTCACCCTCTCATTTGGACCCTTCAATCATCATCATCATCATCATTATCATCATCATCCGCTTTATCATTAACAGATTTCAAAGCTGAACATTTTGCCATATGCCTCACTGTGTTGTATTTTATCTGTGACAGCGCTCACGTGTGCACAGCTTATATGGTGTCTGAGGAGAGATCACGACATGACCGTGCAGTAGATGCCATTATACATGCCTCGAGTGCCATTCTGAACGGTGGCCTGTCTTCTCTTATCGGTATCGTTGTCTTACTGGCCTCGGAGTCTTACATCTTCCAGTCTTTTTTCAAAATCATGTTGCTTGTCATCGGGTTTGGTGTGTGCCATGCCGTCTTTCTAATCCCCGTGGTTCTTTCTTTCATCGGCCCAAAATCATTCGTTCACGTTGATGATGACACCGTGCCTTCTAGAGGTTCCCACCATCACTCATCTACAGACAATAACAAAGTGGACGTTAGTGATCAAACAGATGACATGGTTGAGGAAAAGTCTTTTCCTGTGTAAAATAACACTTGGTCTTAGTCTTATGTGAAAAACCTAATTCCGCGCAGCAATCCCTGGGAACTGCAGCTGAGAACCCACTAATTAACAAGGAGACTTCTGAACCACAGAACCACAGAACCACAGTTATCACAGTAACCACAGAAGACAAAAATTGAGCCTTGATATCTTATTAATGAAGAGCTGTTAACATTCCTTTTCAGCTGTTTGATTTCGTTTCTAAATTGTAAGTCTAAATAAGAATTTCACCTCATACTTATGCAGATTGCAGTATGGGTATAGCCATAATCAAGGCACTCCAAAGTGAGTGCCTTATGTGAATGGTGAAATTGTTTCATTCTGTTATTATGATTGATGTACACCACAAACAAAATTTTATATTTGTAATGCAGAAAGGTGAAATGCATCTTTTTGTGTCAGTACTACTGGGTATCATTTTTTTTTGTTTACGTGAACAAACTAGATCATTCAACATGTACCGAAATAGTATCTAGTCACAAAAAGCATTGGTAGGCACTCTCTACCTATATCTCTAGGTAAATGTGGCAAATTGCCTTTTGAGCTGTCCAGGGGTCTGTCCAGATTTGAAAGATTTGAGGATACATTACATTATAATATGGAAGCCAGACTTCTGGGACATACAGTATATTATTTGTTGACAGTGTTCAGCTCCGAGCAACCTGCACATATTAAATGATTGCACTGGACTGAAGGATTCAAACTCTAGTGGACAGTTGTTGGAAAAGCAGCTTTAAAGTCCGTACATTAGGGACGTATATTACTTGTCTGATACAGAAATTACAAGGTTGAATTTTTTTTCTGGCCCTTGAATAAATTTTGTAATGTTAAGCTTCCATCAGTGCCAAAGAGACTGACTAAGTCAGTTGATTACACACAGATACTGCCTCACTGTGTAAACTGCCAGCTGACCACATTGATACCAAGAAAATAAATACATTTCTTAATTCTTTTGGATTGGAGTGATGAGATAGTCCAAAGTCCGCATTAACCATAGATATTTGTTAGAATGTACAGATCGTTCTCCCGTGTGTTGAGGTTATGAGGTTTGGTAAAGAAAAGATATTTCACCAATCAACATTTACTGGAGGGGGAGGGGGGGGGCGGCGGTGTGACCGTGTGAGACATTTTTTTTTTAACTTTAGATATATTTCATCATCATCTGTCATGTCATTCAAAAAAAAAAAAAAAGCAAAAGGATGCATTCCACCCATCCGTGTCACAGTCGTTCTATGGTGCCATATCATGTTGCAATTTCATTTGTATTTACAGTTAAGCATGAATACCTCGAAGACATGAATACATGACAATGTTCCCTCAGAACAGATCTTTCTGACCGGAATGTATTTCTCTATACCAGTATCGTGTTTTCCTCAATATTCGGCAAACTCGAACAAAATGAGATGTTCCCGATGATTTTAAATTATGCGTGCTCTGCTGTATATAGTTCATTCTGTAACCTACCGCATTGTTGCATAATCTTAAAGAAGCCCATTGTGTAACAAAATCATAACTGTTGTTGGGTGCCTATGAACCTCGGTAAAGTCCACATCAAAATGGAGGTAGACGCTTGCAACCATTTTTGGGGTAAAACACTTAATCAGACTTAATATATACTTAATTAGCAAATAGCTCTTCAAGTTCACTGTGAAAGGGGAAGAGGTGGTGGAGGAGGAGGAGGAGAAGGAGGGTGAGGAGTTATAGCCCTGATCATCTGATCAAACATCACCAAAGTAAGATTTATTTAATCTAGGTTTTTAATGTTATGTGTGTACCTGTAAGTGCATTTTGCTACTTTTCCATTTCTTCAGTATTAGATTTCATTTATGAAGAGTTTTGTATCAAAAAAAGTATTCAATGATATTGCCAGAAATCCTTTGTAACATGACTACCCACTCGATCCAGTATAAACAGCATTAATGATTACAGACCTGTAATAGGATTGGACCCTTTTTTCCTCTATGGGCTATATTAACATTTTGAGCTGCCCTCTGAACCCAAAGTTTTAGCTTTCACCCAGACCCATACCAGATTGAAGCTCATTATGTGGCCCAAATTTTAAGACTTACCCAACCCTAGCAAGCCCATTGAAATTTTGAGCTTGGTTGCTATTTGTAAACAGACCCTACATTTTTCACTGGTCAATGCCAAACCCCTCCTCTTCCGCCTGAGCACACCCTTGAGCTGGCAGTTCCAGCCCAGGGCTAAATAGTGCCTGGTAAAATAAAGTAAAATGGACACAGATTCCCATGATATCAAAATTCCCCCCCTGGAGCCCTTATTACTGGAAGCAGGGCATGCCAAAAGAGGGAAAGGGGGAGATGAAATATACCCCCTAAGTTGTAGGACCACAAAGTAGGACCACAAAGTAGGACCACAAAGTAGGACCACAAAGTAGGACCACAAAGTAGGACCACAAAGTAGGACCACAAAGTGAAAGTACAATTACAGGTCTGTAACCTAATCCTCTCTCATTGTGCGGTTTGGTCCCCTTTCCTTCCCGTAGACCGCTATTATTCCTTAGTAATACTCTCTGCATGGAAACGATGCACGGAAAGGGTCATGCGAGAGACGAAGCTCACTTGGAACGAGCTTGAAAAGATGGCCCAAGACAGGGAAAGATGGAATTCGCTTGTACGTGGCCTATACCCTGCTGGGGGTGAAAGGCATTGATGATGATGATGAATACTCTCTGCAGATACTGTAGACTATTTTGAGTTAAATTCATACTCAGGGATGATGGAATCTGGTGCGGTGCAGAGGGTAAAAGAATGTGATGTGCAAGATTGGTGAATGGCATCTCAGTCGATTGTGAAGTGAGCCGCTCAATGAAAGCACAGTGAGATGCAAAAAAGTTTACTCTCATATTCTTTAATGAGACGAGGCCATTTACGAGACTGGTACAATAGTTCATGCTAGCCAAGTAGCCATGTTGCCAAGATAAGATAAGATAAGATACAAATTGATTGTCCACATAGGACACATCTGTTTTGTTTTAATTAGACATTGATGTACTAATTACTCTGCACACACTCACGCATATGTTTAGCGAACACATTACAAGCCATACCCAAGACCCTGAAAATCTCATTACTCCTTACATATACACCTCCCTCCTCCCCCTCTCCCCCTAACACACCCAACCCAAGCCCCCANNNACCCCCCCCCCCACACACACACACACACCACACACACGTGCGTGCACCATATCAAGGTTGTATTTTTATGTTTGTGATTGAGATACAGTAATTGCATGAATGATGCCTTAGTAATAAAGCAGATGCCTGGAAATAACATCACTGTGTTATGTGCATTCTTATTTGTTGATTATGTGCATAATGTGAGTGTTAATATAGGCCTACAAGGTCTTATTCCACTCAAGAGGTTATAGTAACATCGATGTATACAAACTTGTTTATTCTATAACTTTGAAAATGTCAAAACATGATACAGTGTTATTATGTATGTTCTGGGTGAAGCTTTGTGACAGTGACGTTAATCACAGTGATTATCCTGTAGGGAAGTCACACGCTCTGGCTTTCAGGGTTGGAGAGCCGGCGTGTAGTTTTCTCGCAAATGAACGAACAACTAAGAGATACTGTATGCACATTGCGCACGTTAAAAATCCTTTGACAGTCTAAAAATCCTAGAAGAGTAGGCCTAGCGGCCACTGTCCATGCAAAATTGATAGCAAAAGTCTACCCAGAAATTTAGTCTTCCACCAGAAAGATGCAACATAGCCATAATCATGCGCACGTGCCGTGAAACCATGATTCAGCCAAACAAATCAATCAAGATACAAGTCATAAAGTACTGTATATGAATTTACCTGTCAATGCGGAAAATTGCATTTCAGACCCCCAAAATTTGCACCAAGAATTGCAAAATTTGCACCAAAAATTGCAAAATTTGCATGCAAGAAGTGCTAAAAACTGCACCAAAATTTGCAAAAATGTTGCACAAATAGCTTCGTAACTTCATTATATTTACCATACGTCGCATTGTTTACTACTAAAAGGTTGCAAAAATGTAGAAATGGAACACATTTTCGTTGTTCCTGTTCACACAGCATTGCGACACTGGCAGAAATAGTTCACTTTTTGTCCCAAATCAGCAAAATTTGCACAAAATAGACCAAAAAACCCCTACATTTGCGGAAATTTGCAAAATTGCAACTAAGCCTCAAAAACGCGGAAATTTGCGATAATTTGCGACCGCAATTTTCTGGGGGGGGGCNGGGGGGGGGGGCAGCTGCAGCTTTACATGATAGCATGGACAACTTGTATCCACATCAAAATGATCTATGAATTTAATTTCATCCTTCATGCCTGCGTGTAGCTTGTCTTCCTGCCTGCACTGGCCTTTGCTACTCAAGAACCTGACACCAAGTTGTTTCAACCTTATGCATTGGTTGGCGGGTTGGCTGGCTGGCTGGCTGGCTGGCTGGCTGGCTGGCTGGTTCCAAAAAAAAAGAGGACAAGTCACACAAAGAGAGATGACTAATGAAAAATACACAGTCGAAGCCATACTTTGTTTTTTGTTTTCATAGCAATATTTTCTCATCTTCCAACCTCCTGCGCATTGGTGGCAAGGAAAAGGTTAAATAAGATCTAAAATGAATCACATCCTTCTTGTCATTATTTATTTCAGTTTTCTCATCCCCCCCCCCCCCCCCCNCCCGCCACACCTAAATCTGTGACTAGAATAGATGAAAAGGGATTTGAAATACAATATATCGTCAATATAATGTTATGCAGTCATTTTCCACAAAGTCATATGCAAATTTTGACATTAATGCGTTAATAATTTGAGGCCAGTTACTAGGTCATAATATGTAAATTGTGAACTCTGACATCAGTGCATGCAGAATTTTAGGTCAGTTAAGATGGCGCTACAGAAATTCATCATTAAACAGCACGTAATAGATCTAATCTTATATCGTAACGTCTTTGCATTAATGAGACTAACTACTCTGCATGGCGGAACACAACATTTTCTACTCATATTTACTGGTCCGCGGAAGTGAATGTACTTATGTACCGGTCTGCTCATGAATATGCGTTAGTCAACAAAAGCCAGCCGTGACCACAATACTAACAATCAGTAATCATTGTACATCGTCTGGTCAATGCGGCGTCTCCAATCAGATTTCCTAATTGACTGTAAACTTGCTGTGTACTGGCGCTGCCCGGAAAATTGGAGCGGGAGAGGTGGGGGAGGGAATAGGGAAAAGTCTAACTTCCAATCTAATAAACTGTTTTTGTGACGGATTAGCAATGGTGGATGGCATCAGGGGCGAAGGCTGACTTGCTCAACAGGGTAATCATAGTTGAACATGATTGTCACTTATAGTAATAGTCACGTATGCGGTATTAGTCGAAAGTGCTATAATATCCGTTCGTAGTCACATTCGATGTTCACAGTATGATACTGTAACACAGAGTATGGACTTAAAAAATCCGTAGGCATCATCACAATTCCTGAAAAGCTACAACAAAAGTTTGAGTAGTTAGAAACATGTTGGCTGAAAAGGCATAAAAAAAAGAACTGATTAGTTACAGGCCCACGATCGCACAAAAATACATGTATATTATCACTCACCAAGGTGTAATGGCTCCAAAATTGTAGAATTTAGGTCGAGTTAGGCTAGACCTAGCAGGCCTAGGCTAATAATAAACATTGGGAACACGATCTTGCAGGAAGAACCCATCCAGACCGTAGGGGAGTGACAATCTGTCAAGCTTTAAAAAGAATGACCTTTGGTTGCTTGGGTAGCAGACTGACTAACATCTTTGGACATCTATGCTCAGCGACTCCCTCCCCCTCCCCCGTTTCCACCTCTAGCCAAATGTCCAGACCTAAAACAAAAGATACTAATTTTATTGGAAACGTAATTTTCAGGCCCAGTCTACACCATGAAGCCGAGCCCACCTTTTTGCAAATGGGTAGGCCTATATGAGTATTGCCATCGTCAAACCTTGCCGGTTTTGAGAACAGGGGGGCCAACTGAATTACTTTTCCAAGACGTTTTGTCATTCATGTTATTTCCCAAGAAGAATTTATGTTTATTTAATAAGTTTGTTTGTATGTTTCATAAAGTCAGAAACCTCCTTCATAAAAAAGTAAATCTACCCCAAGGTGCTTTCCCCAACCAAAGATTTTGGGAATCAGCTACATTGCACTATAAAATAGGCAACGTGGCAACACCAGCACTGGGCTTGTGAATGGAGATATGTGTGTGGTGAGACTGTTCATGTGGCTTTCTGTAAGTGAGGATTCATCTCTAAACTGAGCGAAAAGTAAAAGTGATCGTAAACTTGTGACTGAAGGCACGTCACTTGTCAGCAACAGTGTTAATTATTGTCGAATATAGAGGCCCTTGATAATAATGAATTTCACTAAATGCTATGGAATAATGTCTCGTTTTACCAATATGTTATTTTTGTTCCTCATCACTTTAAACCGCAATAGGTGAAAGTACCACAAATCAAGCGGAGACCTTGATTAACAGGTCTTCTTTACTAGCCGGTGAAATTTCCTTGCTTTCATTGTATTTTTGTGTGAGGCCACTCCACATTTGGCTGTAGGGGTGTCCAGGTTCTTCTTTATCCCTATTAATCAGTGAATAGAGCAGAGAAAATTTGAGGGGTATCAGGTTCTGAACGTGGGTCAAGGTAAGAATGGGCCTGACAAAGAGCAAATAAATAGCCTAGGATTCGGCGGTGTGCTTGTTAACTTGCCACGAAGGCCAAGGTCAACCAACGGTATTTTCGGCTGGTAATCAGTGATTATTTGATTATATAGACCCGTCGCCCCTGGATGGCATTAATTTCCAGGTTTATTAATGTATTCCAGGGGTGGGGGTAACGTCAATGGGGCCAGAGGAAGGTGCAGAACCACCTCCTTTACAGTTGTGTGTGTGTGTGTGTGTGTGTGTGTGTGTGCGCTCGCGCGCGTGCGCGCGCGCATAAGAGAGAGAGAGAGAGCGTCAGCCAGCTAGCCAGCTAGCCAGCCAATCAGCTAGCCAGCCAACCAGCCAGCCAGGCAAACAGCCAGACAGCCAGACAGCCAGACAGACGACAGACAGACAGACAGACAGATCAGAGAGTCTCAGTTTTTACCCGTACTTTTCTATTTCTGCTGCAGCTACTTCACACATGTTCCCCTTATACAATACAAACTTGTCAGTCAGTAAGTCAGTCAATCAGTCAATCAGTCAGTCTACTTTTGTAGGTGGGGAAACTGTGTGGTTATTGGTAGGTTGATGAGGTTACCTTGTTTACTTTGTGAACAAGCTCAAAGTATTAGATAGACTAGCCTGATTCACTGCCTTAGTTCCCAAAGAAAAGACATATCGTTATACAGACCATATTAAATCATACGATACCTTTTTATTCCAATAAAACAATCTTATAGCGCCTCTACTGGCCCCGGACAACCCAGAGGGTTACATTAACCAAAGTCCGAATTGCTACAACCACTGCGCGCGTGATGGCCAAGCAGTTTAACCAGTGCTCTGCGAATGGATGATAACATGTTAGTATGAATGTCTTAATTCCTCTATATACAGTTAAACAAAAGCATGCTGAGGCAACAAAAATGCAGAATATCTTATCTGGCTTTCACTGTCAAACTTTTTGTTTGAATTTTGATACCAGAGCCTTAATTGAAAGCTGAATAATACATTGTCAGATAGAAGTGTCTGTAGCTGCTGGAACTTCGTGACGTCATCGTTTTTGCCACAAGCTGCTGCTGATCGGGGAAGGGGAATAATTCTGGACGCAAGGTTCAAATCCGGTAACTCTAGCTCTCCTAATTGCGTCATATTACAAACGTGCACGGTAACAAACCGATACTCTTTCTTCGCAATATTGACTTGGTGGGCACCACACATAATTTTGAGAGAGAAAAAGTATTGGAAAACGGAAAATTGTTTTCGATGTGCGTGTCTTCTTTTAAACTCTTATTGGTGTCAGGGCATTTCTCAGTGTGTCAAAATCTGGAGGAAGGGTTACAGAAATCATTGATAAGTTATTGAGGGGTGTGAAATCTTAAATAGCCAACAGTTGGGGTGGGGAATGACATCTTGATACCGGTACCCATATTAATGCATTGTTAACGTTCTGCCTTCTATGACCTCAGTCCGGTAACCGTGTAGATAGCATGCATCAGGTATCCGTATCGATATCAGGGTTGTCAGATTTGGCTCATTTTGAATTCTGTCATAGTTCGCCCGATGAATATGCTTCCAAACTGTTTCCATTTAATAATCATTACTTATCCTGCTCTGAGATATGTATAAAGGTTTTTGATCTTCATAGTACTCACAAAGATCCAACACATAAACAGTTCATTATAAATTTCTGGTCTCAGGTCAAATTGGCTTCTTCCATACATTTCGGTTCTATTTCATGAGCACTTTGACTCCACCTCGGAAAAAAATTTCGGCAATGCTGGTCGATAGATAGCGCGAAAGATGGCGACGGCCACGAAAAAGATGCCGACTGAAAGGTCAGGCTACACTTCATTATTGAAACGACTGGTCTTTGACCCCTCACTACACCTACCAGCGATGGCAGCCTTGTTCGTTGCAGAAATTCTTGTCAACATTTTCGTCATCATCAAGATTAAGTGTAAGATACTGTCTAAAGTAATAATCAACTGCGTGGCAAAATCAAGGGAATCAGACAAAAGCAAAACAGCTGTGCTTAGACCTTAAGCCTTAATAAGCAGTCCCCGGGACTGAGACTGAAAGGCAGTTTTCGGAAATAGAAAACTAGAAACACCTCTTTGTTTGAGAGTCTCTGTGGCCTTACGCCAAACCTTAACATGACGTCTGCACCCCAACCCTGACCCAAACATGGGCACATGTCGGCAACTAGACTAGAGTCCCTGGAATTTAGACTAGTCTAGAGTCTAGACGTCTAGACTAGATCTAGGTCTAGACTACTAGTCTACCTCTACAATTACAATCAAACCTTTTATTAAAAAAATGAAAAAAAAAATGGCATCAATGATCAAATGAGAAGTAAAACTTCAGTCGAGCCATAGTCTAGATCTACTGTTTGATGAAATGCCAGTGATGGAATAACCATGGGGGATGCTTGTTGTCTGCAGGACCAAGGCTTACTGACTCCCTACCTCTCAAGTCTCAAGGAACAGTGTACAGCATTCATTATTGTATTTTGCCATCATGAAGGGGCCCTGGGCTAGGTCACAGTAGGGAAAGATTTCCGTATGCAACAACCCCGAACCAATAACATACTAAAGAAAGAGGGATTATTTTGATGGGGCTGGTATAAAAAAGTGGGGCATAGTTTTTTGTGGGGGAAATAAATAAATAAAGAAAGAAAGAAAGAAAAAGGACAAGTAAGTTTGCTTCTATTGCGTGCTTGTGGGCTTTCATGTTATGGCATATCGTCATTATAACATAATGATACACATTTGAAATGTCTGTGAATATCTGAAAGAGAAAAACACCATACATAATATTAGTACATGCACAATGTGGATTAGAACCTGTGACCTCCAAGTCCTCAGTCTGCGGTATAGCCAATACCACCAAATGACAAGTTGTAGGTGAGTGTAGATTTGGTGGTCATATACTAAAATTGAAAAATAGCGCCATATTAAATAGATAATTTCACGGAAACCGGCGCCATCTTGGATAGGGGGACTCGCCCACTTCCGTTACGTCTGCTGTTTACTTCTGTCGATTCGCCCGTGCTCTGTTTTGCTCCGTGATTTTTCCGTGTTTTCTAGACAATACCAGGCCTTTCAACGTGTGTTATCTTCATTTCAGACAGATCTGTTCATTTTCAAGGTAAGTTTATCTGATTTTATTGTAAATCTAGTGTCTAGTCTTGAAAGTCAAGTGTGAGAAGTGAGTGGCACCCGTCACAGAGCCGACCTAGATTTAGGCGTCTAGCTAGACAGTGATTGCCAGCCCGAACTGAATGGTTCAGTGGTTGAGTGGTCATAATGAGCTTAAGTATGAGTTAACACTGATATGCACTGGGTAAAGCTAATGATTATTTACTACATATTTTGGGAATGGGCTTATGCTGAGTTTGCCACTCAAAAGCACTAGACTAGAGACTAGACTTTGGTCATATTCATGGTAGACTTCCTCCACATAAACCTAGTCAGACCCTACATCAGAAGTCTTTTAACTAAAGTAGTCTAGCTGACCATAAAGTTTGTCTGATAAGGCATATAATGTAGACTCAAGTTCAAGTTATTTTATGTAATTGAACATCAGAATAAATAAAGCCACAGTTGCACTGGCGTGGCCGAGACAAGGGGTTGGCCGATCCCTCATCTTAAAAATAAAGTCAGATCAGCTCAATCTTTTGACATCAAGATCGGTGGAGGATGGGGGATGGGGGGGTGGAAAGGGAGGGAGGAGTAGTTGCATCACTGACCAGTGAGTGTGCATTGTCTGGGGAACACAGACAGGGAATAGGATCATGCGGATGGACCTGCTGATAAAAAGAGGTGGGCAATGCGGCATTGCTATGAGGTGGGTATGGTTGATTTCAAGTGTGATCTGGATTAAGGTGATGTACTAGAAATAGGTGTTGCTGCGAGTGGTCTAATTCTTTTCCATTTTACTTCAATAGTTTACTCAGATGTTATTGACTGTTTCTTTCACAGATCTTGCCATGGATGTGGATGCCCAGTTTGAAGAATTTCTTCAGATGTCAAAGCAGGACCTTGTTGACTATTTGGCTGCTCGTGGACTGACTACCACAGGCGGAAAGCAGGCTCTGGTAGCAAGAGCATTTGTTGCCTGGGAGAATGGCACCCCAGCAAAGCTGACGGCAGAACAGCATCAGGAAAAGCTTCAGCAAGACTATCTCTCCATTTTGGTGCACCATGGCATTCCTGATCCAACAAAATTGCCATCTAGTGCCTGGTCCTCAGATGTCAGTAAGTGGCCCCCTGTGGACATGGGCAAAATCTTCAAGTATCTCCTAAGCACAAAGGAGTACAACACCGACTATGTTGGGAGGTACAAGACGGAGAAAGCGTACTCTTATTTCACCAGCAAATTTGTTGGCCCCATTCTGTGGGCTGCCATGGACAACCAGCCTAGCCAGTGTGTGCTAAGTGCTGATGTGACACCGTCACAGAGTGTTCGGGGTGAGTGTCACCGCCCCTGGATTTTAGCATGCAGCACAGGGGATATTGTCACTGCCTGGTGCAGCTGCACAGCAGGCTTCAGCGCAGCATGCAATCATGTGATTGCAGTGCTGTACAAAGTGGACTACGCCACTTCCCACAATCTAAATTCCCCATCCTGCACAGATAAAGCCTGTGAATGGAACAGCGGAACTCGCAAGTCTGTGCAGCCATGCAAGGTGGAGAACATGGACTTCAGGTCTGATGTTGCTGGCAAAGACATGGACACAGCCTCTAGGTACAGAGAGCAGGCTAAGGTGGCCAAAAGGGACTTTGACCCAAGAAGGGAAGGTGAACGGATTAAAACTCCTCAAGAGGTGGCTTCGTTCCTTGAAGGACTTACACAGGTGTCACCACAGTGTGTACTTTTTACAGGCTTAGCCTCTCAGCTTCAGCCCACCTGCCAGTCTGCCCCCAACATTGCAGGAACTTGCAGACCAAGTATGTGCAATGGCTAACAATAGTGAGGAACACGCGCTGTGCAAGCTCTTTGGTGAGAACCTCATATTTACCAAGAGCAGTGTGCAGTGTTGGAAGAGAAAACCAGAGGTCAGTCTTTATCACAACTGTGGGCAGAACAGAGAAAGGGTCGCCTCACTGGCTCATTTGTGCATCGGGTGGCAAATAAACTTGATAAACTGTTGCGCACCAAAAACGCTGTCGTAACACCTTTATTGCACAGCATACTAAATGGTGGAGAAAACCTGAGCCACATCCCAGCTATCAAGTGGGGAATTGGAAATGAAAAAAATGCCATGAAAGAATTTGAGGCATATATGAAGAGCCTTCATAGGAATTTGACTGTCAGATGTGCTGGGCTCTTTGTCAAGGAACAACTCCCCTACATTGGTGCCAGTCCTGATGGCATTGTTCATTGTGACTGCCATGGGACAGCTGTCTTGGAGATCAAGAGTCCCTTCAAGATCAAGGGAAAGAATCCCTTAGAATATTTTCATGAGACAGACTTTCTGTGCAGAGGAAACAGTGGAGAGATTGCTGTCAAGACAGGACATTCTTATTACCAACAGATGCAATGCCAGATGGCAGTTACAAAGACACAGAGGTGTTACCTCTGTGTCTCTACTGGGGATGGCAACCCACTGATCGTTGTAGTGCCAAAAGACGACAAAATGTGGGCAGAAACAGAGAAAAAACTAGTACTGTTCTTTAAAGGATATGTGGCAAAGTGCTTGCTAGGCTGCAGGCAACTGATATGCTGCCCTTGTTGCAACAAACTGTGCTTAGAGCCCCCTGAATGCAGGAAACAAGAAGACAACAGTGTTTGCTGTGATGTATGTAACCTGTGGTTTCATTGGGCCTGTCAGAGCTACAGTGGAGACGAGACATTTGTGTGTTCTTTTTGTTTAGAAGGACTTAAAGATGACTGATTTGCATGTAACTACATTGATGTAGACAGACAGACAGACAGACACAGAGAGAGAGGAGAGTTCTTTCACGTTGGTTTGTACTCTTGCTTGAAAGTGATAGTATGAACAATTATTTGTTTGCGTTTATGTGTAGACTAGCTTGTATTGTTTGTGATTTCAGAGAGAGAAAGTGAGCTCTTTATGTTTATTATTTTGTGTGTGTGTGCTGGCATGATCTATGTAAATATGAGAGAGAGCTTGAAAGATTGTATTGTTGGTGTTTTGAATTTGTTGGAATCCGCAAGTATGTTGTGTGCATGCATGACTG
>JAWQUT010000109.1:1726555-1756234 GCA_033807755.1 Ellobium chinense
AGTAGGAAGTTTGTGATTGTATTATTTGCATAATAAATAAAAGAATTCATCCCCTTTTTTTATATTTCATCTATATTTAGATCAGAGGCTATAATAAATCAGTGCCCAGTTATTTTTTTTCTTGCACAACCAACAAATTTTATAAAATTTCACACTGTACTTATTTTTAACTTAAAATCACTTCCAGGCTAGCGAGTTGAAGAAAATGAAAGTGCCACCATGTTGTGCGCCATCCTTTCTACTCTAGTTATCATATATACCATACATCCATATAAGTTGCTTCAGTGACGACGCTTTGGGGCCGCTAGCCCGAATCTCCCAAAAGAGCGGTATCTGTGGGATGAGGAAGGCTATGACCAGTGTCCGACTGGGGGGCTTGGCTGATGGCAAGGCCTAGCCCAAGATCTCCACACATAGGCCTACCTCCACGAGGTGGCAACTGGAAACGATCAGCGCCCCTGGTAATGTTACCGGACGTGATCGGCGAAATGTGTTGGGGCTCTATGCCACAGACACAGGTCAACCGGCCCTCGGGGCAACGTATCTGGGTCTTCGCAGATGGCCAAAGGGTCTTGCTTGACCGATCTGCGGTCGGAACATGAGTCAGCCATCTCGCCATCATGGGCGGGGGGACATAGGGACAACGACACAGTTGAGGCATTTGTTTCGAGCGCTTAGGGCCATACATGCCCGACAGCGTAACGACCGTGCCAGTCATTGATGGAGCCGCGCAGGGGAGCCGCGGACCATCGCACTCTTTCCTATCCGGTGGGCGAGCTCTACTCCAGGTGGTCCGACTGCCATAGACAGGAGGACCGCCGTCTCTCAAAGGTTATCTCGCAACAGTCCAACGCAAGCTGAGTGCCCAGCGGTAGAGTGGCCAGGACCCGGAGGCTGGGGTGAGCTGAAGGGACCCCAGTCTGGGCTGCCCTGGGGATACGGAACAGGGTGGGTGTTCATCTTAGTGAGCATTCGCTAGCCCCGCTCTCTTGCAACAGCAAACCGGTCCGGGATCTTTATATTTTTTCTTTACCCAATGGACCGATCAAGTCACAACTACCGCACGCAGGCCCCATGCCATTGGTAACGAATACTTCTGGTGATTGCGTGGCACTAGTAAGTACGTCATGAGTCCCTTTATAATTTCAGCTTTGTGATTGTGCTCGCTCGCAGCCTTAGACCCTTCGGAGAACGGGGGCAGTCCGCAGAGTCACCGATTTCTTAGGGTGGGTGGCCCTCCATCCCACTTCCCCTCGAACGCAGAATACCCCCGTGGAGTGGCGAGTCGGGGTAGCCAGCTAGGACCTCATTGCACCCAGAGGCCCGAAAGTAGGCCCAGTCATTGGACTGCCGGCACGGTGATCCTAAGCGGGGATAAGCTACGACTCCACACCCCCATTTCAATTTGGCCGGAGGATACCACCCGTCCGGCCCCATAGGAATTCATAAAAAGCCTCTTTGCAACTCTCGGGTCTCCCCTCCTGGGTTCTTTGGAGGGGCAACTTGGTGAGCTCGGTGGGCGTGGAATTGACCACACGAAATATATCCATATAAGACTCAGATCAAAGAGTCGAAAAACGAAATTGAAAATACCCTCTGGCAAAAATCAGAATTTTTCGATCACAAAATTGTAACGGTGGCCCAGCATCGATTTCAGCCAGCGGGACACAGCTGAACCGAACTACCTATTGTGGCACACGTTGTCTCAAACTAAGGCATTTTGTAACGTATTAATAATCTGTAGCAGGCAAACCTCAGATGATGACCAGCCACTTGACCATGACAGAGATTGAGCTCTGGTCTCAGCAAATCGTTTACTTTTACTTTACATACACAGTTAGCGTTTTTCATACATGTGCTCATGTCGCCAAGAAAAGCCCAAATTATGATGAGCACATAAGTACGCAGTTTTATGACATGAGTATATTTGACTGAGTATGACTTTTAGGTTTTTTGGTGATTTAGGACAAATTACAGCTATATTGTGATCTCATAGTAGGAATTGTCCATTAGTAGAAAATGAGATG
Source organism: Ellobium chinense (assembly GCA_033807755.1). Lineage (NCBI taxonomy): Eukaryota > Metazoa > Mollusca > Gastropoda > Ellobiida > Ellobiidae > Ellobium > Ellobium chinense. The sequence goes on from JAWQUT010000109.1 coordinate 1,728,583, forward strand.
TAGGAGTACATTGGATACAAACAAAATAGGAATGTAGCTTGCAGGTACATGTGCACGGTTTTGAACGAAATGTGGGTCATAAGCTGTGATATGAATTTTTTATTGACAATGTGCATGTATAATTATTGTTGAAGGAAATTTATTTGCTCTTGCACAGACACAGAAATAGACTGGGTTGCCTACATGCAAGAGGTTGAGGGTGTTGTCAATGGAACGTATGACTATATGAAGCTTAAAGGTGACACTGGCCCTCTGGTGTAAGTGATTTATTTTGTTTCCTGCATAGTGATTGACTTGATTGCTTTGCTGTATGTATAGTTTATAATTTTTCTCTTTATGGATTGTTTTATTCTCTGGTTCCCTTTGAAAAGTTGACTCATTGAAGATGTTAGTCAAATTAGTGACCTTCTCGTTTCTGACTTTTGCTGTTGTCTCTCCTAGTTCCTGTTTATGATTTTGTTTGAGTTATCACAGGCTGTACATGGACCATGTCATCTGTATGTAAAATCATGCATAACAGGTTCAGCTCACACTGCTATTCACGGACATTCTCAGCAACTTGTCACTTCAGGGTTAAAGGGAAGAGCTGTTCAGGCACACTGTTAACAGTAAACACCATATTTGCCAGAAGTCATTGATAATGTCAGGAAAAAACTGTTTATGAGAAATAGAATTAAAACAGAAATATTATTTTCATCAGAGAAGTACTGTTCTCATTTTAAATATTATTATTAGAGAACAGAGAAAGGTGGCCTTAATACTAGTACAGTGTATACCATATTTATTGTTAAATGTGTGCCTAGAGTGCACTGCATGCTGTAATTGTTTTCATGATCATATTTCAGGTACCCTGCAGGTTTTGTTTACATTTTCATGGGTCTATACTACCTGACAGACTTGGGCTCCAACATTAGACTGGCCCAATACATATTTGCTGGACTCTACTTGCTCAATCTGCTGGTTGTGTTTGACATCTACAGGCAGGCCAAGAAAGTAAGCTGGATGAGTCTGCTTGAAAAACTTGAGCACATTGTACTTTTATCAGTGATCCTCTGAGGACAGCACCACTTTTGTATGTTAATACAGTTCATTTCATCGTAGCTGAACTTCTTCTTCAGTTACTGCTGTGCTCACATGACCATAACAATGCAAAAAGTAGTTGGGACAGTTTCAGTATCAGTGCTTCTCTTGTTGGTATGGGTGCAACTAAGGTAAAGTTTAGTGAAACTTACTTGGAGAGGTTATTGGAAACAGGATGTGCAGATACATCAGATATGCTGCTTCAAGGATGCACTTATAAGTCTTAGAGCTGTTTGTAATAAAGCATAAGGATGGACATGTATATCATATTTAGTAAAGTTCGAACAAGGACATCATCCAAAAAAAATGGCTAGTTAGGCTGTTTATTCACATAAAATCAAAAGTACAGGTTTTTCTAGCATTTGCAGAAAAATGAATGAGCAATGACGTAAAATTTAGGGGTGAACAATGGCAGGCGATCCAGACAGCGTTAAACAAGCTGTCTAAAAAGGCATGGAAAACTTAATGTCATTTCTAGGAAGTCAAGCCAGTGCGACAAGAATACATATTTTATAGGTCATGTTTTGTTCTTTCTTTGCCCTTATTTCAGATTCCTCCCTTTGTGTTTTTCTTCATGTGTGCCCTGTCATATCGCATCCACTCCATCTACGTGTTGAGGCTTTTCAATGACCCAGTGGCTATGCTATTGCTCTATGTGGCTGTGACCTTGTTCCTAAGAGACCACTGGTCATGGGGTTGCTTGTTTTATAGGTAGGTAAAACTGATCAGTAACAGCTAAATAATGCAGATAAAAGTATAAACGGAACCTCCTCTAAGTGGAATTTAAGCCCTTGTCTAAGGCCAGTCTTGTAATCCTTTCTCTATCTTACCTTAACTGTTTTATTTTGCTCTGGATGCCAGACATTGAAAAGATATATTCACAGAATGAGCAGCAGAAGATAATTCAGAAATGTCAGTGCTTGTATGATGCTATTTCACACATTCTGGTGACTATAACCACCTGCCTTTGACTTTGGGGATAGCAAGGAGATAGAATACATAAATTTGTTAGGTTCTGACGAAGCTTTTGATTTTTATGAGAATTTTAATGTAGTGAAGCTCAGCTTTTCAGACAGACAAAACTTCTCTAAGAATAAGGTATTGCATTGTGCATGCTACAGTTGCAAACTTAAACAATGAGGTTACCTGTTTGCATGTGTTTCGGGTAGTTCAGTGGATGTCCTTTGAAATGATACCAAATTTAGTTCATATTATCCATTGGAAGATCTTCATAGGTTTGAAAATCACAAGTTACGAACTACTGTTGTCTGTCTCCAAATTTTAGATTCACAAATTAATCATACTTTTCATATTTTGCCCTGTATGATGACTGTTTTAGTGACAAAATGTTCAGAAATGGATGACGAAGAATAAACGTACAATAAATTAGTGCCGACTTGCAACATATGTATTAAAACCTAAATTACTATGACTTGCTAAGAGGTCTGTCTGCAGTTTGTGAGCTTAGCACTGAGGTAATTTTCTGTTCTCATTTGGTTACATTTGTTATCAATCCAAAGTTGATACTGCTAATTTGTGCAAAGACAAAGGACAGGCTAAAAATTAGCAGTAAATCATCATTATTTAAATAGCTGTACTAGACGAAGCACATTTCTCAGAGTCTGTCTACTTTTTTCTGAAATTGGCCTATTAAAGGGAATAATTGTTGCAAGGGAGATCATCTTAAAGTTGAGAATCTTAATTTTATAATCTTTCTTACATCTTAACAATGAAAATAGACTGTAACATGAATTCAATTTGTATTTTCTATATTATTTTCAGAATAACTTGCTAAAATTTGTGTTGAAGTGATTAAAATCACAGTCACTTCTAGATGCATTAAAATTACAGTACAGAAATGATTGGCCAACTTTTCTGTTCAGACTGGTCACAAACATTGTATTTTATTGTTTAGCAATATCTTTTGAAAAAAATCATTTGTTATCCCAGTGAACGAAATGCCTGGATTCCAAATGGAAAGACCTTTTAATTTGGTATGTAATACTTCATCATTGAGGCATACTGTAAAAATGCCCTGTTGGGAAAAACTGCCACTCATTTTTGTGAAACCTGCCATATTTTTAAAAAGATAGAAAATGATGTCTCCAGAGTGAACAAAGCAGAAATTAGCCCAAAGGACCAGCAGATCAGCCATTCTTCCACTGCAAAAAAATATGTCTAGGACTAAGGAAGTCACTTGCATATGATAATACCTTCATATTAGTTCAACTTGAAGACAGAGGACAGTATAATTTAAACTTTTGTTTCATGTGGCGAATAGAATGCTACTGGAGCATTCAGCGTCGAACTTTGCAGCGTAATAGTTAACCAATGATGGCAGTATTCTGGAACTCTCCTACTTAGTGCTGCCCCCAGTCCTAAATCAAGCACCAGGTAGGAGAGTTCTGGAATATAATATTGCTGCTCAAGGTAAAGATGTAGAGAGTCAGTTTTCATTCTTTGGTATGGTTAATGTCACTTTCAGTGAGTGCTCCAGTGAGCAGAATGGTGCCAACAAAATATATCTTGGCATCAGTGTAATAATCCTGTATTTGCAAATTTTCCAGTTTGCTTTTTTGGATGATTTCATGTATTTTTGTATGTGTTTGTTGTGTATATTACAACTGCCTGTTGAAAAGTTTTATGACTGCATTAAACGCTGAATTCAGTATATATGTGTGGGCATGCATTGAGAAAAGAAACAATTTTCATGCTGTTTTGCAAAATTTGGTTATGGAGTTCCTGCACTAAGGCGATGATATATCCTCCAGTTAAACGTCCACTCTTTATTTTCAGCTTGGGTGTTTCCATCAAAATGAACCTGCTCCTTTTTGCCCCTGCCCTCCTGTTCTTGCTGCTTGCCACTCAGGGAATAAAAGGAACAATAAAACATCTCACTATCTGTGCTGTGCCCCAGGTAAGTTTAGACCATTACCAGTGTTATCTGTCAAAACATGACTTGAAATGTTTAATATGACTTAATGGGCAATCAGCTTAAAGCTGTAAATCATATTGTCATATAGGCCTACATGATAAAACTTCACAATGTTGATTTTTTTTCCAGCTTTTTTCTTCCTGGAATCTACTGCTCAGGCCATACTTCACTCCATTGCAAAATTAAACAAAAAATGTTTGTGACATTCTACAAACATTACATCAAGGATTCATCTTGTAGACTAAATGAAATTTATGTCTTTGTCTGTCACAGGTCATTCTGGCAATCCCCTTCCTTATCACAAACCCTGTAGGCTATATTGTGAGATCATTTGACCTGGGGCGCCAGTTTTTTTATGTATGGACTGTCAACTGGAGACTGCTTCCAGAGGAAATCTTTCTCAACAAGACTTTCCAGGCAACCCTCCTCCTTACTCATGTGTTGTGCCTAGTCATCTTTTTCTATTATAGATGGAGAAGGTAAGCTGGTATAGAACATTAGATAGTTCCAGAACTTGTACACCTCATTCGGGTTGGGAAATGTTGGAAGCACCTTTAAAGTAGGAAAATGAATGTGAAACCCAGTGCAGGTTATTTAGAAGTTTTGTGGCTGCATTTTCCTCAAGGCATATCTTGGCATTCATTTTCCTGATACATACCATCTATTCCTGACACTTGGTGCACTAGGTCCACCTTCAAATTTTGACAAGCACCTATCTCAGACCAGCAATAAATCTACTGAGCAGGGATATTTGAAGGGTCGGATCTAATCAGCCAAAAAGAATCTGGGTGATTCTCAGGGCAGGATTTAATAACGGCAGTCCCAGACCTGCAATCAAATTACATTATGATGATCCAGAGAAAATCCAACAAGTTTGAAGAAACTAGTGTATACAGAAGGAAGTGATTATAAGCAGGTACAAGTGGTAGTGAATTAGAAAATTTATCTAAAGAGGGAATTATATTTTCGTAGGGCAAAGGTTTCTCTTGGAAAGATCGTAAGATTTTGACTGAAGTGTCATAGAAAGAAGTAAAGTAATATGCAAGATGCTGATCTCAAGTGAACTAATTTAAAGTACAGGAGCAAAAAAAAAATTAGCTGATAGAGATGTCAGATTTTCATTTTAAACTTCACATAATTTGTGATTTTGGTATGTCTCCTTGTCTTTTCAGCTATTTTCCTGTCTTCAAACTACAGTGGACCAATAAAGGACTGAAACAGAAACTGATGCCAGATCATATCCTTTCTTTGATTGAAGCCTCACTGCCCTATAATTGGCATGCCTTGGAGATATCAATTTGGTCCACCTTAATTTCCTCAGTTTTTTCTGTTTGCTTTTAGTCTTTGATATGAGTTCATAGCTGCCAGATGTTTTGATAAAATCAGAGTGTGATTTTTGAAACCAAAACTTGACTATCTAATTTCAGTTTAAGAAATCCAGTTTTTTTATCCAAAATATTTCCACCTTGAATAAATGCCATCTTGAGAAGTATGCTAAGGCAACATCTTGATCTACAGGAATTGATGATCAGACATAGTACACAATGCCAGCACTACAGTCCACAAGTGTGCATTAGAGGAGGAGGTGAAATAAAGAAATGATTAAAATTGTTCATAATATATGTAATATTCTTACTTCTTATGAGGATCTGGTATACTAGCTAATAGCCAAGTACTTTTCCTTCTGCTAAGCTGTGTTGGGGACCGCATGCCAGTGTTCCTAATCCAGCATTGAGAAATATGGCAGCTAAGCTAGGGAAACCAAGGAGTAAGTAGATTATTGCTAGTGAGATGAAGTAGTGAAACTCATTTGTGACAGTACCTTGGCTGTTTCATTCTACAGGTCATACAGGTTCTTAAGTATTCCTTAAAGTCCTTAGTTTTGTAAAGTAGGTTTTAACACATTACAGTCATTAAATTTGAAACTTCAGAAAGTCTTCAAGAAGTTTGCAGATCACTCAGCAGCTTCTTCCGTCATCGATTGTTGATAACTTATAACCCTTTCTGTGTCTTTGCAAAGAGAAGAAAAACATATTATGTCAAGAGCTGTTTTGATGTCTTAAATTTCTTCGAAGGGTATAGATTGAAAGGTTCTTAAATTTCAAATATGTTGTATGAATTCAGGCTCTTTTATAAAATCTATGAATATGAAAAAAAAAATGTTGAAATGTTAGACAACAGAAATGGGTTTGGTTAGCAAAATTTGTGTGTTGTATGTATGTGACTATTCTTTGTAATTGAGCATCTTACCATTTACCAAGTTTTAAGCCATGGTTTAGCTTTGTTCAAAAATATCAAAAATTTATGCCGTTGATCATGGAATTGCTATTTTCCTTAACTTGTCCCCACAGATCTTGTTTCCCTTGTTCTCTGCCAATTTTATTGGAATGTGCTTCAGTCGTTCCCTTCATTACCAGTTTTATGTGTGGTACTTCCACAGTCTTCACTACCTGGCCTGGTGCTGTCCTTTCCCCACTGTTTTCAGGTAATATCACTACAGAACAGTAGAACATACTTAACATGATAGTGCTTTACCCAAAATCTCGATTAACCTGATAGAAAAGAAACACCCTGTCCAAATTCATAATAAAATTTTACAACTAAGCTGATAATGAGTGTCAGGGAGCCTTTGATAACACCATAATTGATGTGCTGGCATGAGAGGAAAAAGTGGTTGAGAGAGGAAACACGAGCCTCTGTCACAGCATTTTTTGCCACCCTTTGTTCATTGGTAGTCGGATGCATGGAGATTAGGTCGGGTGCATAGTGAACATGGCATCAATCAAAGATGATGAAAACTTAATCAATCCCCAACAACATGCATTGCTATAAACCACCAAGGTCATCAGTGCCACCTGACATTTCTTTGATTATATCCTCATGTATTGTACTGTAAACAGGTAACACAAACCCATTTGGCTAGCAACTGTTACCAAGCAGTTCCACATAATACTGATTTAAAAGTATTTCCCTGACTGTGGTGTCAGGTAACGTGGCCTTAGTCATTAACTTATATTAACTTTATATTTTTGCTACCATAATATCATTATTATCATTACCTCTGTGCAGTAACGCTGTTAGCAACAATTTTCAAATTTTACATGATAGCATAATAACTGTTTCATTTCTCAATGCAAGACCATTAATATACCAGACAGTATGCAAGGGTGAAAATTACATCAAAGTAAGTAAAAAGTAAAATTTTAAAAAAATGCAGCCCCGCAAGGTTCTTGCCTAGAGTAACATGCTCTAAAGAATCCGGATGTAGTCCAGGAGGTGGGAATGAAGAAGTGATACATATTTTTTCTCCTTCTTCTACCATTGTATTAAAATTTCTTTCTCCCTTTTTCTTATTTCCAGAATATTGCTGCTGGGTGTCATAGAATTTTGCTGGAATACCTATCCTTCCACTGTCACCAGTAGCAGCCTTCTCCATGTGTGCCATCTTGCCATGCTACTAGGTCTGTGGCTGGGCCAATCAGAATTATCAACACAGTCAAGGAAGCAAGCAGAGCCAGCTTCAAGGGGAGGTCAAAGTATTGGCAAGGTCAAGGTCAGATAGTATAATGTGGGCTTATTTATGCCTATAGTAATGTGTTTTTTTGTTTGTTGNATGATGTGATATAAGAGTGTGCAGAGTTAAAAACCATAATATAATGCTGAACATGGTATTTTCTTGGTTGTTATTGTAATAAGTTATTTTGAGAAGTGCAAGTGAGAGTTTGTTTGGATGGAATGTAACACATAGTTATTCTATACCTGTTTTTTATACACTGTTTCATTATATGTCTCATGACGAATGTAGGGGGTACACACCTCATACTCAAAATGAGTGACAGCCACAATTTATAAATTGCGACTGTGAATGAGAAAGACAGTTCCACAAATGATATTTCAATGAACACTGCCAAGAAATTAGTTGACTTATTTTATCAGATTATTTTCATCATCAGTATTATCTCAGTCTCCGGAAAAAAGTCGGGTTTGTAAAGGTCTTGTCCTGACAAAATGTTAACCAGCAATGCCAAGCAGTAAATGAATACTGAAATAATTGCATTTGATGATGGCTATTGCACTTTGATAGATTTGAAAATCGACAAGACTTGTGCACCTGTACAAGTACATACTCATTTCCTGAGAAGACCCTGAATTCATTCCCTTTCAGTCACACTGATGATGGAGCATAGTTTGAAATTCTAATGATAACCTTCTCCCCTCCCCCTCTTCCCTTACCCCTTTCTCTGATCTTTGCTGCTGACAGTGTTATCACAGAGGCACACTCTAATGTAGCATCTTATCGAATGACAATACAGTAAACAATACCGAAAATGAAAACCGAAAGCACTGGTAAAACAGAGGGATACAAGAAGCCCAGTTTATTTTTGTTTTTGAGGTCTTCTCTGTCTGAATTCACACACTTTTTAACCCGAACACTAATCTTTGGCCCCATGAATTTCATTTTAACTGTTTTCTGTTATATTAGTTCTCAAGATGTAATTTGTTGATCCTAACAGACAACTTAAAGCATTGTCTCTTATGTTTCTGTATTATGTTGCGAGGAGCTCAGGACTCGTTAGTTTTTCAGCAACAAGATTTTTTTCACCACAATCCAGTTATTGGCATTTTGTCCACATTGATTTAAGTTGGTATTTCACAGAATTGAGATTTGGAGAAAAAAAGTGATATTTTACAGCTCTTTCATTTGCATGATGAGACCCAGTTCCTCACTTTATCCTTAGCCCTTTTACTATATCAAGTTTTCAAGCACTGATGTCACCAGATTATCATGAGTGCATACCTTTGTTTGGATAAGGGTTTCATGGCACTTCAGCACGATTAGGACAGTATTGCATCCCAGATCATGTAAGGAATAATTCATTACATAGGAAACAAGATATTGGGGCACATCGAAGATGCTGATCACGAAAGGGTTAAGACAGATCTGAAGCCACAGCCAGGTGCACTGCATTTTTTACCACCCCTCCTAGTCCATCGCAAGCATTCTTGCCATGGCGGGCGCCATAAAAAACTTTCTCAGGAGTGGTATCGGGGAAATGTTCTGCAGCAACATTCAAGTATGCGAATGGAAGTTTAGATTTGTGTTGGCTAGAACATCCATCTGAAACAAAAAGAAATTTTTCAAAATGACAGTGTTTCATTTGAAGCATGATTTTCTTTATAACTGCATCAACAAAATGAGAATCATGCTTTAAATCATCACTTAAAAAAACAAAATTTTCTGTACAGGTATGTTGATCACAGTGGCATTTGTAAGTAACAACAGCTGGATGCACAGTAACCTGCTTATAGCCCCAGTGGGCACTTTGGACTTCATCTTGATTGATACAAAGATAGTTCTCTGCAAAGTCCATTGCAGTGCCAAGGGGAATGTTGCGTTGCAACTTTGAAATTCTATCTCTCTGCCATTGATCATTAAGTGTGTGTCGTGGATAGGTTTCTACTTCACGACACAGTGCATCAATAAGTTCTTCAATGGTTGAACTTTTTCTGACTTTCATAGTCTTCTTACTGTTTCCTACAACAGTACAACTACTTGCTCCCACTGGTACCAAGTACAATCTGTATTTAACTTTTGCTCCAAGGAGACTTTCAACTTGACTTTCAAGTTCCCACCCCACATTCCCCACATTTCCTATCAATACATGACAGCATATGAAATTCTCCAGTTTTCGGACATAAAGTTTCATTGCAGACCTGAAAAATGTCAGAAAAAGGAGTTGTCAAAAAAGTGTTCAAAGTATTCAGTTTGTATTTGGGATTCTGGCATACATCGCACAAACACTGACGCAACTTAGTCTTTGTGACAGACAATATATGACCTGGTCACCTGGTTTGCTCCTGTGAAATGTGCGAAGAGACAACTTTGCAATAGAATCTTTAGACTTGAAAATGCTGTATGCATGTTTCACTGACTTAGTCATGATTTTTTTCTGCCTCTTCTCTCTCCTGCTCCTGCTACGCTGGGTTGGAAGAGGGACTGAAATGTCCTCAAAAAAGTCAAGAACTGATTCATTTTGTGAGTTTTCTTTCCAGTGAACATATGGTTCTGACTTCTGGGAGGAAATTCCAGCAGAGTTTTTGGTATAACTTTCACCCAAAGTTCTAACATCTTATCATTCTTTTTCTTTAGTTCACTGAGTCTGTTTTTTATTGCTTTCTCAAGATGCACTTTAGAAGGGGAAGACAAAATTTGTCATGCCTGTGGGTGCTTCTTCTTCACCCCATTGGCTTGTTCTTTAAGGATATAGACGAATTTCACCCCTTTTGCCCCAATCTTGAGTGCAACATGTGATATTTAAACATATTTCTATTCTTTTTTTTTTACCTGCCAGGAGAGAAAAATACCTTGAGATGGCATCTTTGTTAAAACCACTGGCACGTGATATGGATGTAGCCTCAGGCACCCTCAGGCTGATGTCTGGAAATCTTTTCATTAAGTTGTAATACCATCCCTTTCCAGCACTTTTGGTGTCCTTATTAAAAGGATGGAGAAGACCATTTTCTTCTGCCAGGTCAAAGGCTAGAGACATGAGGTCTTTTCTGGGCAGACTAAAAAGCATGCCCTCTAGCAGTAAGATTACATCATGCAGCTGGCTTTCAAGTTCAGTTGACAGCATGGTAGGCCTTCTTAGTTTCTTATGCCCTTTGGCAATTTTGTTTACACCATCTAAATGTCTTTTCAAGGTGGCTTTGGGTATCCCATATGTAGATGCACATTTATTTAAACCCATGTCTCCATTCTGGAAGGCAGCCATAGCTCTTTCCAAGTCTTCATCACTCCAGCGGCCTCGGACACTGTGAAAATAAATTTTAGAGAACAAAATTTTTTAAAAAATGTTTTGGAAATAGGAAGCCGTTTTTTAACCAACTGTCATGTGTCTTTTATTTATTACTTAGACTAATCTAAACAGATCTATATAGACTAGATTTAGAATTTAGATATCTAGATGGTTAACCTTGACTAGATCTAGTCTAGATTTAGATCAGGAGGCTAATACCTTTTATAAAAATCATCTCTTGAGAATCATCAAAAATGATCACAAATATGGACCACTGTCCACAAATATGGACCACTGGTCCATAAATCTAGATCCAGGTGGTCCATATTTGTGGAACACAACAACCCTAATGAACACCCCTTGTGCTTTCAACTACCGGTCTGAGCCACTGAATGAAGGGCGTATATCCACGAATATAAGGTTGATAAAGAGGCTCATATAATTTTTATTAGCCAGGCTTTTAATTTATGTATGTTGACTTGCAAAATCCAATCTGTTTAAATTAAACAGAATGACCTGTTAGAAAAGCAAAGCTTACCTTTGGCTTGAAGCTTGCGTGGCCGCCATTTTCTCAGCGTAGCTTGAGACCAAGGACAGTTACTCAAAAAACAAAGTCATTAAAATTGACCAGAGTTATACCGCTTGCTTGCAGTCGAAATGGTATATATTTGTAGCCGGTCCATATATGTGGACTCTTCCCCCATATCAATTCGCTTTTAAAGAAAAGAGGAATGTTGAAGATGCAGTAATGATATTTGTTCATTTAATACCATACAACCACACATTATGGTTGATAAGTTGATGAAGCTAATTGTAAGCAACACTATCACTGAAATGAAATCTCGCATATCATTTTGATGTACATGTACATAGCTGGGTTACAACGAGGAAAAAAATAACAGTGACATTCATACAGGAAAGTATAATATGATGGCATATATCGTCGCTCCACTCGCAGAGTGACGGAGATGGATTTTCCTAGTTTCGAGCTACAGACGATTGAAAATTTTGAATTTTTCAAAAAGCTCTAGCTCAGTTGTTTCTGAACGTATCCTTATCAAATTTTCAAATCACATTCAAGTCAATGTGATCTTCATTTAAAATTGTGTTTTAGCTGTTACACTTTGATGTAAGTAGTTTAAATCGATCTCCGTCACTTTGCGAGTGGAAAATGTTAGCGTTAAGAGTAGATTTACCTGCGCCGAGACCAAGTCAGTCGGTATGTGAGTGGATAGTACAGGGACCGCCTTGGTGTTCGCCCTATCTCAGACCATTTGACGAATCAGATAAAGTATTTGCACTTCCACTCATTCACGCGTTATTTACTGAATTATCATAAATAGATGACTCCGTGTTGAAACAATATATTTATTTGTGAAAAGAAACCATAAACATAATAAAAACATTTAGTATTGTTTTCTAAGCTTTTCAAAGTTACAGAAATACATGTATATAGTTGCATGAGAATGGTGATGGTCTTGTAGTGAATTCGGATGATGACAATGATGATGATGATAATGATAGTTCTGTTCCTTTGATATGTGTGTCTGTTCAAGCTTTTTCATGACTATTGATCATAGTTTGTTTTTTTTTATTTTATTTTATGACATTTCATTCTCAGCTCATTTATTTTCTACACCTGAAGAGGGACGCCTGTCCGAAAATTTGTGCACTAAATTTGTAAAATGTTATAGTTTTCTTGCTTTACTTATTTAGATCCAGTGCGGATAGATGTTTTGCAAATAATGATAATGATGATGATGGTGATGATGATGATGATAAGTATATATGGATAGATATATAAAACATTTGTTCTGACGTACGACTCAGAAACAAACACGCGTTAAGTTGCACTTTGCTGGCATCATACTTACACTCGTCTATGATTTTTCACTTGGAAGAGACAAATAGAACTGAGCGTGATGTGCGAGTCTAATCACTGGTTTGCTTCCAGTGCACAGGGAAACAAGGTCCTGATACTTTCCCTTGGAAAGTTTTGGTGGGTTTTTCAGGCTTGTCGGAGCTATTTCTTGTGTTCTGCGAGTGGAAAGAGCGAGAGTATGGAACTCTGTCTGTCTATGAACTTGATTGCCTCTGAAGTTTGCTTGTCCAGCTGGATCTACATGAACCTAGGCCATATCACAGCAGTACCATCACCAGCATTCCTCACGCGCAGTATCCCGGACGCAGTGGAAACTGTTTTCCAGTCTGTTATGTCGTCCGTTTGTAACTCTGTAACCAAGTACGGCTTTTATTTTGCAGCGGATCTTATGATGCCAATCACCTCGCTCGGCAATACGATAGTTTCTACTTTGTCAACTGCAGTTTCCACGACGCTGTGAATTGAATCACCTTCACTCTGCCCATGATTTTTTTTTGAAAAAAATGCAGAGTGATCATTTTCAGCGAGGTGGATGATTTTAGGACGTTCTGAGTCATAAAGGCAATGTTAGAGTTTTTGTTTTGACCTGAACAGCCGTAGCAGAACAATGCCAACTCTGAACTCCTTCTTTGTCGACCTCTTTTAAGTACAAGTTCAGACATGATGCTATCTCCTTTTCCACCTGGCAGCAATCCCCTCATGCCAGAAAAAGCAGTGACCTTGTCCATTTGTACTGTAAAATTGAAGCAGGACCGTCTTCGCTTGTAAAAGATCTCACCGCGATTTGATTTTGGCAAATAGATCACTTTCTGCAGATCAAAAATTGCTATTCTAATTGTGGCGTCGTTTTTGGCTTCTTCTCTGAAAAGATCCAAGAGCTCACGAGATGCCTTTTTTCTCATCTATGTATGAATTGTATTCGTGGAGGAGGACTTCAGGTTTCAGATCTGGTATTGATCTAAAGTCTTCACAAATTCGGCATGTGTCTTTTTTTGGATGATGATTTTAAGTTTTGCTCGTGAAAAACTTGCCGGTACAGCTGGTAGGAAATGCTGGCCCCCTCTTCAGTGTCATGAAATAAACTGAACATTTTGGCGAGTGTGAGGTTGCTGCAGAGATATTCACACGTGGAATTGGCTCTGCAGTAATGGGATTCCATTCTTGGGAAACGATCCAAGTGTCTCTTAATCTTCTCTCATTTTTCTCTGTCTGTTTCGGCTTGACGATGGCCACCTCTACTCTCATGTCCCAGAATACCGCTTTCCTTCAGTTTCTCCATCGTCGTTCTCACGAAACGTTCAGAAATTGATATAGTTTCCAAGAACATTTGTTTGCACACCGAGACAGTTTTGCCTCCAACAGGCAGAGTATAGCCGGGGGTCTTGTGTTTTCGGGTAACATTGTTCTGCTGTTCTTGTTTAGAAACAAAGCGTGCAACCAGTCTGTTCATGCACTCTCCCATTTCCCCAAAGGCGTGCATTATGGATTCTCTCTCATAGTCAGATACGTTTGCACAGCAGAGCTTTTGTCTTTGACATTCATGTCCAGTACAACGGTGTCCTAGTTGGCGCCTGTCTGGAATGATTTCATTCGACTCTGAGAAGTACGACAATCCTAAGTTTCGATTGAGCTTTGCTTGCTCTATTTTCTTTGGATGTTCCTGTTTCGCCCTAGACTTTTCTTGGGACCTGGGAGAGCCGTCCACCACGAAGTCTTCAGACAGAGGACGGGATGCCAAAGCAGGCAGAGCAACTTCAGAACTTGCATGAATAGGCTCTGTAACTGGCTTAGTGATGGTTTCAGAAACGATGTACAGTACTTGCATTCAGAACATTTGTGAAGTCATTCAAAGAGAAATCAAGATCACTTATACCTGATATGTTCATGAGGTCCGTGAAGCCGTCCCGCCGTGCCAAATTTGACTGCGATTTTTCCTCATTATCAATTGTTGATTGCAATTTCTTACTTTTCTCTCATGCAAGCGGCACCAGTTTGTGTCCACGACTAAGTCGATCCATGTTTGCAAATTGCTCTAGTCATCAACTACAGTACTGAGACGAGCACAGAGTTTGCTCTTTTTTTTAGAGCATTGCATCTTGCTATGAACTCAAAAGGCGGGGCTTGATCGAACAGGATTGGTTAAACTTTCAATTAAAAGGCGTGCCCCGGCCCCAAAACTGACGCCTCAAGAGCTCAAAAGCGGGGACAAAATTAAATGTATGTAAAACGTCAAAGGAGCTCACCACTATGGGCACCACCCGCTTATAAGGATTAAAGAGAGAGAAGGCTTGATGAAAANACAACGAGGAAAAAAATAACAGTGACATTCATACAGGAAAGTATAATATGATGGCATATATGGTGGCATGCTCAAATTTGTAAAAAACTAAATCTAACAGGCTGAAATCATATCAGTTTGAAAACATAGCTGGGTTACAAGAGGAAAAAAAAACATTACTTTAGAATTGGCTCATAATACTGGACATCAATAGCAGGCATAGTCTATACTTCAGCATTGATTTCAGATCAGTCACTTTGTCTTTTGTTAATGATTGTTTAATGTTTACCACTGGTACATCACACATGGGTACAAAGCAATCTGGTTTCTTGTTTGGTGTTTTGCCTTTTGACTTTCTGCTATTGCTGTGATGGACTGACCAAACAATAACGTTAACACATGAAAAATCAGTGGTGGAGGGTTCAGACTTGAATGAAATAAAATAGGGCAGGCTGGCATTGTAAACAAGTTGTTTGACCCGTGAAAAAGGAATTTTTAAAAAGTGCAACTTCTTTGAAATTTTGTCAAATGATAAGAAGTCGGTTTTTGTCATTTGTACAACTCGAAGCTGAGGCTTTTTTCTAATATTGAGTACTCTCATCAAACTGATGGGACTAAAAATTTCTGACCTGCTAGGCGCCTTTTCATTGATGGAGTGGGCATTGTCTACTTCCTGGATTTGAGAGTGGCCACTCTGATAATTTCTGCACAATTTTTTTCACGTGGGTATGTGTTAATAGAAAAGATTTCAAGGCAGTTGCCATCATGGCGTTCCGATTTGGAGGCAAGCAACTGTCAGACTACAAAATAATTTCTGTGATCTCAGGGTTGTCTTCAACAAATTTAGACAAGATTCAAGATTCAATCTCTTTATTAGGCATTTTGCCAATCATTTTCATAATGTATACATAATCGACAAGACCTTGAGTAAACCTGAAGCAATCTCATTCCCCCCTCTTCCCCCTAGACTTTCAGGCCATACACAGCAGTATACTGCATTGTCCACAGAGCTGTGAACAGTAAGGTTAAAAAATGACAACTTTTTTTTTTTTGTAAAAATTTGACACATTGGCTCTTGGTAATTGAATAACATTTTCCATGTTGAAACACAAAACAGCGCACACTCCCTTTCGATCTCTCATTCGCTCTTCATAACTATCAGTCTTCAAAAAAACATATCAATCTCTTCATTCTCTTCCTCTGTCAAAATTTGACATTCTTTTTTCTTATTTGCAAATTCTTCACATTTGTCACGGCGATCTGACTTGGGCATTAGAAAGGCAATGTTAAATTCAGTCTGGAAAATTTGTCTGTACTTGTGGATTTTCACAGGTGTGTTTCCATTCTCTTCACAGTGTTTTTAAGTACAAATCATACATATGAGCAACACTTAAATTTGCATCAAGGTATTCTCTTTTTGTCTGCTGATGACAGTAATGAGATTCAATTCGTGGAAACGAATTTGTGATCTTTCACACGCTGAATGTCGTCAGTGCTGACAACTTTTTTTTGCATACTTTCCTGTAGATCTTTCTAAGGGCACACCTGTGGATTGATCTACTAGATTTGAATGAAAATATTGAATTCTAATTGCAGAAATGTCTAATGTTGCAAGAAAAAAAGACCTGCAGACTCTGGTTTTTGTTCCCTCAAATAATAGAAAATTGAAAAATTTCTCCTACTGATCTCCTTATCTGTTCTCTTTCTTTCAGTTTCTATCCTTTCTGTAAACTTCGCAGAGAAGCTACCTTTCTCATTGTCACTTAATGACCAAAAACTAGTAAAAATGGATTGCCTCTGTTCTTCAGTAAATTTCTGAGAACATTTAAATGTGCAGGAACAGTTAACAGCTTTTATTATCCTAGCTGGCATTTCTTTATTCTTGTAACTTTTGTACTCTTTTCCAGCCTCTCTCTTTTTCTTTGTAACTGTCCTCGCCCACATCTTTGGCTGCCTTTTTCTTTTCAAGCTCCTGGACTTCTGAAGTTGGTCTGAAGCTGAATGGAGTAAAGAAATAAAAAGACAATAAAAATTTATGTATCATCATACTGGATCATCCTTAGAGACTCCTTTTATTCCACGTCTAAGTAATTTGATCTGTTCATCACAGTTTTAAGATTATTATAATGTAATATCATCTCAGAAATGATTTTGATTCTACTAAGTTGTCATTCACACTATTGCATTGTCATAACAAAAACATGCATCTCACAGAAACAGAATTAAAGGCATTATACTGTTTTCAATAATTACAAGCAATTGAAATAAAAAAAAAAGGTGTAATAAAATAGTATTTCTACTACCTACTGAAATCCTGTACATCATCAAACATCAGACAGTGATGTAATTCAGAATCAAAGAGTTACACTGGTAAAGATTTTCTTAATAAGCTGTTTAGCCTTTCAAAATAACACCAAACAAATAAAATACATATACTTGTACAGTTAAGTGAAATAATGTGATTTAAAACATTAAATAAATACTATGAGAATTTACTCATACAGTGCAGTCCTGAGTCTTAAGATAAACTCCAAAGGACCAGCCAATCTGGTCTATTTTAGGCAGTGTTTATCTTATTAGCTGGTCTAAACTAAATTTTTTTTTTTCATTGAAAATTGTCTGCTATTGGTTTAAACGTAAAGAGCTCACTGCCCTGAGAAAAGTGATATCGAGTTTATCTCTCTAGCTTGATTTTTAAGGAAGTTATTGAATTTTAAAGTTTGTGAAATTTCACGTTTTTTCGCTACTTTTCACGTAAGTCACGGAATACCAACTTTGGGCATGCATATTTTCATTAAATATCATCTCTAGTCCTTGAAAACTCTTCAGCTTACAGTCAGTGACATAGATAACAAACTCAATTTTTTTCAGGAATGTAGGAGACTTCGAAAGTGAGACTTTATTGTGATAAAGTTGGCATGAAGCCCAATTTTGACAATTTTCATCATGTCATAAGACCCAAAAAATGCATTTTTGCATAATTTCAAAACGTCATAAAAAGTCAGTAAATCGACATACACAGACAATTCATACATCAAAATAAAGGGCAAAGAAAGCTCTTTTTGGCTTTAATGTTCTAAACCAGATAAATACAATACTTATGAGACACAAAAGGCAAATAGAAAGTATAAAGACAACATTGCATTTTAAATATGCCGAAGAAGCAAAGTTTAACATACCACCATCAAGTGTATCCTAATTTTCAAGCAAATAAACTTCCACTAAACTCTTCATAACAGAACAACTAAATGCCTATACCATAGTAAAAGCATAGTTGAAGAGATGAGGTTTACACCACTGTCTAGTGAACAAAAGTTAGATGATTTTTTCAAAGTACTGTAGTATCATTATGCAACAAAAAGTATCAGGAACCCATATACATCTTCATTAGACAGGTTAGGACAAACATCAGGTATTTTAAAGCACAGATATATTGCAAAGGAAACCATTTTGTCGCCATTTGTGTCGAAGTTGCATTTCCCAGTGTAAACCAAATATTTCAAACAGAAAAAAAGTTTAGCTATCACACAGGCAGAACAGTTTGAATCCCCTTTTTGTGGGCTTGTCAGGCATATATTGTCTGAAATGACATCTACCTTTGAATCTGGCCATGCTTTCATCTATGCACACGCACTGATTGGGGTAATAATTTTGCATAGGTATCTTTCATGAGATCGATGAGTGGCTGAATTTTGTAGAGTGGCTCATAGCCGGGCTGCCCACGAGGAATTCGACCAGTATTATCTCTAAAATGTACAAAAGCTTGAAGCATTTTGTATCTATAGAAAGGCATAGCTTGCGAAAATTTATTCTCAAAGAGCCAAAACGATGTCCAATGGTCTTCAGTTGCGGGTGTCGAATGTAGACCCATTGCCACCTGAAGCCCAATAAAAGCCCTCATTTCTTGAGCATTCAATTGGTCTGAGTCCACCTTGCTTTGTAGAAATTATCATCAGGAAGTGTTTCAAGAGTTCTTCCTGCATATGTATTTCTTTCTGTTACCATCAAGTCTATCACTGCAGGGGGGAAATACATCTCAAAATATTGTAGAGGGCTAAATCCGGAAGTGTCGACAAGCAGGCCTCTTCTTTGTGTAAACTCACCCAACCAGTCTGGCATATGAAGATCTCTGTCTAAAATTGGAACTTCCTAGCCTCTAAGAGTTCTGCTGTGCTAACCTGGCATGCCAGACACTTTACAACACTTACATAAGCTGGCAGTTCAGGGTGGTCATTAAAGCCATTCCTTCCTCTGATTTGGCAGTGCAAATTCTCAACATGGCCTTGGTTGAGTTTCCTAAGGCAAAGATAGGACATAGTATTTTCTTTAATGAGAAGCTTTTCTGCAAGCCCTCTCATAGCAGCCAAAGCTAACTGCCATCCGTTGTGAAATGGCAGATCCTTTCTAACATTTCTACCACCAGGCGTAGCAGCAGTAAAAGACCATGATGATACAAATGCAGAGTAGTGATCAAACATGTTTGTGGCATGTGTAAAAGAACTTGCAAGTACAGCCCTCTTTGGAAGTGGAGCACCGCTGGAGCTAGAATTTACAAAATCCCACATGTCATTCACAGTTTTAAGAAACAGGGCTGTGCTTGAACTAAGAGAATGCATTTGCCCTTTCTCCACCAATGTTTTCATTGCTGAAGCAGTTGTATGTGAAAAGATATGGTGCAGCCACAGAGACTTTCATTTCTTCCTCCTTGGGAGTACGATGTGATCTTCACTTAATTTTGGGACCAGTCATGTGGGCTTTGCACTATCTATCGCATACAGCTGCTTTAGATCTTCCCACTTTGCCACGTGGTCAACTCCATCAAGATGGAAATGTATGTTTTTAGTCATCAAGTGATTTCTCAAATTTTTCAACAAATATGGTGGATCTGGAATTATGAAGCAGGGTTTGCCATCATACTGAGTAAATGGGTGATCAGATGTTACACTAAGTCTTTCCACCCATTTCCACTGTGAGCTCTCTTGGTCCATAATTACAGCATCAACCACATGGCCTGCCTCAGTTACAGCCTTTACTGCATCCTTGATAATTGTGTCCAAGATTTCTGACTTAATTGAGTGATGCGCTGCGTAACAGCCTATTACATGTTTCCACTTTAGACTGAGCCCTCTGATCATAAGGACGACAGCCTCATCTGCTATTGAACAACTACTGCCAAAGCTTCCGAAGTCTTCATACGCTAAAATTACATCTTTTGTTTTATAGTATGAAAGACTGGGTCTTAACTTCATCCCATCAAGAGAAAGGGTAACATGTTTTTCCATATCACACAAAACGTTTGCCCTAATCTGCAACATTTGCAATAACTTTGGGCACAGCCCAACATTTTGTAGTACATGTCTATATCGCTCTTTCAAAGTTCTTGGATGTGGCAAAACAAAACCTGATTGCCGCAAAACATTATATACACTAGGGCTCTTCAAAAAAAAAAAAAATTGCTAGACACGGCTCCAACGCTTTTGGGTGATCGTCCCATTTCACAGTTTTACTGCCCTTGAGTACAACTTCAGTCAGTGCTCTCGGGGTTTCAGGCAGAGCTGAGACGACATCATTTTTGGTTATTTGTCTTTCCACAGCAACAGACTGAAGAGATGATACAAGTTGTCCTTCTAATTTTGACACTTTATTTTTTAGTCTCTCGTTTTGCTGTTTGAGTCTCTGGCAAGAGATTTTTTGAGCACACAAGTCTGTGGCCAAACGTTTCTGGCGGCTTTTCTCAGCCTTAAGGTCCACTTCAAGAGATGAAATCTTCGCTAGAAGAGCCTGATATGTGGCCGTTGGAATTGTTGTTGTAGCCAGAGGTACTGGTGTAGTTGCAACATTTTCTGGCGGTAGAGATAATGTACAGGACTCCCTGTTTTTTGCTTAGAACTTTTCACTTGCTGTCTTCTCTCTTTCTCTACTTGATAACGCTCCCTCCTCTTCTCCAACTCCCTTCTTCTCTTCTGAGGGTGCATATTTGCTCGTCTTTTGTGGAGAGGAGAGAGAAAAGCAAGAGGATATTAGCAGGTCCGAAGTAAAAACTGAATAAAACAGACTAGGCTGAGACTAGGAGGAGTAAAATATGAAAACTCAGGCAGAACAGTATGCCTGGGGCAGCAGATATCTGAAAAATTTGGAGGCAAGCATATACTTAGACAGGTCAGCTCTAGATATATGAAGTCACCGAGAGATGAACATGGCCAGGACAAAAGAAGTACAAATTTTAAAAAATCAGGGAGCATATATATTTAAATTCCAAACAAAAGGTGAGTATTTCTTACTTTCAGTGAAAATAGAATCTCCAGCAAAAAATGGCATAAAGCAAATAATAGATTATAGTGGACACCTCATGAAGAATAAATCTCCAAAATAAAAGAAACAGCTACCACAAAAAACAAAAGCATACATCGTCAACTTGCTCACCCCGATCCTTACGCTGCAAAATTTAGAACCCAACTGCAATGTTGATTTCTTATTCTAAACATGATAGTGATGGAAAGCAGAGAATTAACATCATATTTTGTATCAATAATAAAACGATCAGAATTTAGCACATACTTGTTGGCTAACTCTGTTCTTCTATTTCCGCATGGCGATTTTCTGGGCTTGCTTTCTTGTGCAGGTTGGAGTCTGTGCAGGATCTTTGTTTTTTCTCTGACTCTGCGGATTATGAGCCTGTTTCTTGGGCAACACATTCTGCTCCTTTAGCTTTTGTCTGCAGCAAGTAATACAGTATATCAGCATTATTACTATCAAGATAGAGGGAAACAAACCTTTTTGAAAAGACCAATATTTTCAGTACAGTGGAACACTGTTAAAACAGAATTTTTGGGGCCAGGCATATTTGAGCCAAGGTCAAAATGTGACCTGTCAGACCACGTGTTTAAAAATAAAATTTACAGAGGCTTACACTAGTTGTATTTTGAGCATGACTGCATAAACATTTAGTACACACAAAACAGAGATAGAGTAAGATATAAGCTATTTTTAGCAAAGTTACCAAAACAGGCTCATGTAAGTAAAAATCCAATAAAGCGTTTATTTATTTATGGATTTGTGTCCAATTTTCGCAGAGTATGAGATATTGGACGCATGGCGGCAGCTCGAATAAAAAATGAGATATTATATAATCTTATGTAATTTACTGTTGTTGCGTTACTGTGACATTATTTTTTTACCATTTTCACTAATTATGACTGTAATTTGATAGAAATGTGTAATTTGTGCGTGTTTGGAAGACAAAATGACAGTAAGAGTGGTCAAAAGTTGTACCTGAAAATAAAAGAAAAAATTAAACAAAAAAAATGTTCGGTTTGTTTGCTTGTGTTTTTATGAACTCACCAAGTGTTGTACTGCAAAATCGTCGTGAAAGAGTCCAGATCTTGTTGCTGCTGTTGAAATCTTGTGTATCTTGATTTATAATCCTGCGACTTATAATTGTAAAATCCGCAGGCCTCACAAAAGAACCGATTCTGCACTCTCCTTTTTGGTGTGGAGCACACTTCACATCTTGGTCGACGGGAATTGTCTTCATATTATGCAGGAAAATTATTTTCTCTTGCTACAGCTAAACGTGCTGCTTCAGATGGAGTGGTTTGGCGGAAGGCTGGTGTGTTGTTTGTTTTTTTCCACTAGGACACTTTTGAAACGTGAAACCAGCACTCCTCACTATTTTCCACAATGATGGTTTGGAAATGTCAATCTGATTGTGCTCCTTTAGCCAGCATTTAAGCTTCCCCTGGGTAACAAATTCTTTAGTGCTGAGCAATTTGAGAGTTTCATGCCGAATGACATCCTTGTCGAAAATGTCAACCTTTTCTTTCCTGCCTTGTTTCAAACATGTGGTTTGACCCGAATCCACCGAGATAAAGACCGTTTGTGCAGTCCAAGTGCATGTCGTGTTCTTGCCTTATCTTCCGATAAAGACGACTACGTTTTGCTTCTCTACAAAAATATTTGTATAACTGCAAATCAACACTCTGAGGAGTAATTAACCTTATCTTGAGTTTGATTTGGCAGAAAGTAAACAGGATAACCAAAAGAAAATATGATGAAAACAGGCCTGTAAGTGCCCCAAGACAAAATTGTCTGAAAATTTTATGCGCGTCGGAAGTGCTTCTATACAGCATCAGACGCGCGTCTGAAGTGCTTCTGTGTAGTAAAAAAAAAGACGCAAATATGAGAATAAATTACATAACATGCCTTTAAAACACAGAGGTAGGCATTTTCTTGTATATATACACATACAATCACACATTGAATCAAAGCGTAAATTTCAAGCTAACTGCTCTGTAATTTACTCACCTAATTCAGAAAGTGGCCAGGCATCACTGGAGTGAAAAATGAAAATATGGTTGTCTGTCTTTTTCCCTTCTC
The DNA here is from genome assembly GCA_033807755.1 of Ellobium chinense. Lineage (NCBI taxonomy): Eukaryota > Metazoa > Mollusca > Gastropoda > Ellobiida > Ellobiidae > Ellobium > Ellobium chinense. The sequence continues at coordinate 1,751,934 of JAWQUT010000109.1, forward strand.
TCCCAAGTCATAAACAGATCTGTCCATTTCCTCTAAATTGTCAAAGAACTCGTCGTTCCAACCGCAAAGTGGCACATCGTCAAAATGCTAGGAGAGCGATTTGGCGGAAAAACTGTTGTTTAACTTCTATATCAGGTGTTTTATTCTTCCTGTAGGTATCACACAGACCGCACATGTCTTTCTTGGGCTTATGCACTTTTATTTTCATTTCTTTGAAAACTTGCCTGTAGAGTTCATAACTCACCCCATTCTCTTTTCCCCTCTCCTTTTGCAACATCTCGTGCAATTTTTTCACTGTAATGTCAGCCGATATGTACTCATTAGATGTACTGCTTCTGCAGTAGTGGCTTTCCACCCAAGGAAATTTGTTGATGTGATCTCTCACACGACAACGTTTGACCACATCAGATTCCTGTAGCGCACTTCATCGACTACCAAGCAGTTCTTTATTCACAGTCCCTGTTTCACTGAGTTTAGACATTGCTGTCCTAACTTGGCGACAGCTAATACCAAGTTTGTTCAGGAACATCACACGGCATACGGGTATCCGGGTCTCCAAATGTGGAAGGGAATATTTGAAAGTATGTGTCTTTATGTGTCTTTGGGTGGAATGCATCCACTGGGAGACGACTGTTGGGCACGGTAGACTCGATATGTCGACACAGCCATTCTCGTTGCAGCTGTAGATCAGCTAAGTCCCAGAAAGAATATAAAATATCCTCACGTTCTTCATTGGATACCTGGCCACAGCACACATTTCTTAGCTCACAATAAATAGACACTGTTGCATCTATCTCTTAATTTCNGGGGGGGGGTCTTTATCTGTGGACGAAGAAGAAATATAAGAATGCCCAGAGTCTCTGAGTTTCTTCGCCCGCTTCCGCTGATCCATCCGTAGAACTACTGTTTGAAACGTTGTCATTAGCTGGTGGTGATAGATGCCTCCTTTTTCGAATGTGATGGATAATTAGTGATATCCTTCAAGGTTGATGGCGCTGTCGAAGGCTCATGTATTTCACATTCCATCTCTGCTGAAGGAGGACGTGGGGCTTCGCTTGTCACTGCTGCTTGCGGTGCAGACATCTCCTCCATTCCAAAGGGTTCGTCGAGTGCATTCAAGACGTCCTCTGGAGGCAGTTCAATGTGATCCTCACATGGTGTAAGGTGATCAAAGTGATCGAAGCAGAGCAAGCTGATGCAGATGGGGCAAGCGGCAAATATTTCTTCATGGCACCCATTCTGACTGCAGCTCTGCACGTATTCATGATTAGGAGAATCATAGCCTGGGGAAATGTTTTGAGCGACACGGGTCTTGAGGACAGCAAGTGGCACGTCGTCATCAGAATCTGATCCAGTTGAAGTGACAGATTCAGTGTCCATATCTCCGGTGTTCTTCTGCAAACCAGTGACTTCACCGGTGTAAAATTTCTCATGTGGAGACCACCACATCTCAACATTAGCTCTAACCTGGAACCTCTTCGTGCCTCTCATTTTCCTCAGGACTTTCGTACTGACAGTGTTGACAGAGGCATCTATGTCCCATCTCACGATAACGTCAAAATGCATCATCTTTAAAGTAGTTGTTTGCTTGAGTGCTGTATGGAAAGCTTCACGAATACTCAATCAGAGCCACAAAAACTCAATGACTGACAATCAGAAATACAAAAACTGGTGCGTTTTTTTTTATATTTCAGAAGATTGGGGCGGGGATTCAAACGAACTGCAATCAGTAGCTCGTTATTGGTCAGTGCATTAAAGAACTCTCCACTTCACTCATCATGGCAATGTGTTAATTAAACAATAACTGTTACCTCGTCGGCAGACAATGCCAACGCGATAATGGGACATCTTTCGTTCCTCCGACCGTCAAACCGACGGTAGAACATTGATTCACACGTGACGCATTGCCAATATAAGGATGCTGACTCTGTCGTGAAAGTGTGCGATTTTGAATTTGAAATACTGGGTTAACTATTAAAAATAGATGACTGGTTTAAGAATAAAATTTGTAGATAGATATATTCAAGCTCTACAAGATAATTCAATTTGGAAGAAAAAAAATCAACTAAAATAGCAAGAGTTAAGGCCCTTGGTTATCACGTCATTTTTAAACACAAAAATGACTCCTCTGGCCTCTTTTCTGTGACAGAATAATAAAAAAGACATATTTTTTTTGAGAATGTTGGAAATATGAACTAGTGTAAATTAATGATGACCATGTAAATGATACTTCATGATTCCCAGTCATATTTATCCCCCATGACAGAAAAAACAAACACAATTTCCATTTTCTTCAAGTTTATTGATAAACTATTGATATTTAAATACTAGTCAAAGAACAAAAAAGGTAAGACTCACCAATACAAACAAGATGATAATGAATGGCCTTTTTGTGCTGCATCTCTGGCAGCTCCTTTCCTAAAGCTATGACCTGTGAAGTTGTTTTGGATATGACCTGCGAGGCGGAGCGCATGTTGTAAATCCTTAACAAACAATTTTCTGGAGACTGCACAATCCTTTTCAATTATAAACAGAGGTCCTCGCTGCCCACCACGAACTGTTAAGAAGTCACGAAGGGCATCTACTGGGCATAGCCTAGGATCACTTGCTTTGCTAGTTGTATGACGTGTGACTCTGCCTTTTGAATGCTTGAATCTTTTGAAATCTACATTAATGCTATGTGGTGTAATGGAAATCTCATCCAGATGCAGATTATTCTGTGACTGGGTCATTTCGCCAAAACGAAGAAAAGCACCATATGCAATTAAGCACATAGACTTAAACAACTTCATTCTATAACTGGACAGACCCATTGAGTCCGAAACTACCATCATATCCCTCAGAATTACTTTAGTTATGGGCAAACGTGAATCTGTTGAGGGTTGTGTTCGTCTGCATGCGGCTAATAGCTTGTGTATCATGAAATTTGCTGTGGGATCGTGCAGTTGTAGTAACTTGTGCACAAAACTTATTGCTGATATGGCAGATGTAATGGTGCTACACGCATAACCTTTTCCTTTGAGATACGCCACAAATAATGCAACTTCATTTGAGCTCACTGGCAGTGACACGAATTTCCCACATTCTGTGGAGAAAACTTTAAAAAGTGCCCAAAATATCGTGTAACTTGCTTTGGTACCCTGCGCAATACCCTGCTGTAATAGGCTTGACACTGTAGACGTCAATGAAACGATTCTGGGATTGCCTGTATGGGTGCCGGGTATTCGTCTGCATATCGATGGAGTGCCCTGAATCGGCAGACCTGCAAACGTGAAAGTGCGTCTGCTTTATCATTTTTGTAACCTGGAACATGCACCGCCCTTAACATTAAATTATACCTCAGTAGGTTCAAAACCAGCTGCCTAATGAGTATCATCACTATATTTTCCCGTGAGGACTGTTTATTCAGAACCGCGACGAGGGCTTCATTATCTGTGTGAACAGTTAACCGTTTATTTTGCATCTTGTGACCCCATATCTGAATAGCCGTTATAATGGGATACAGTTCCAGCAATGTTATGCTCCGCCCACCATCGTGGAAATTCTCCCATCGCCCATTGATTTCGCAGGATAAGACCATGCCCCTTGGGACATGCATCTGTGAACAGATTTAAATCTGAATCCAAATTCCTATGGGCATCTATGAACAAACACCTGCCATTACGCCCCTTAAGAAAGCTTTGCCATACCATCAGATCTGCTCTCGCTGCTGCCGTTATCCTAACATAATGCATAATGAAGCAGTGACCTAATCCCTATTGTGAGATCGATCAATCGACGTAAAAATGCTCTACCTGGGGCTATAACTGCACAGGCAAAATTTAAAAGACGAATTACAGCTTGGATTTCACGTAACCTGGCCTTAGTTTTGTCAGGAGTGCAATAATCTCTGCATTACATTTTTCTAACTTGTCTTGAGGCAGCCTCACTTCCTCAGCCACTGAGTCAATTTCATCACCCACAAACGACATAGTTGTCGATGGCCCTACTGTTTTTTCAGGTGACATGGGAACCCCTATGTCATAACTCATCTGTAAAAACGACTGCAACTGAGCATTGCATGACTCCTCTGTTCTTCCGACTATGAAAATATCATCTGAAATATGAGTAATGGCCGATATCCCCAGCTGCCGCCTAGCACTAAATTCAAGTGCAGAACTGAATGCTTCAAACATCTGACAGCTGGAACTGCATCCCATCTGCATGCAGCAATCCACATAAAATCTTTGCTTAAAATAGAATACGAACAAGTGTCTATTTTCTGGATGTATTGGCAACAGTCTAAAAGCTTTTTGTATGTC
>JAWQUT010000109.1:1756980-1771572 GCA_033807755.1 Ellobium chinense
TTTAAAAATGTGTATTCAGGACCTCAAAAATGTGTATTCTGGACCAAAAATGTGTATTTTTATACATTTCTTTAAACGCCTGATTGAACTTGTCTGCGCATGAAATTGGCAGATTTAGGTCGGCAATCAAGTTGACCAGTTTGATTTCAGCACTGAGGGTTTGTTCTCTGAGAGTTTCTACTTTCTTTGCTGCCTCAGACTTTGCCCCGAAAAAGTCTGTAAGAGGAACAGACTTAGAGGTCTGCAGTTCCAATTTTCGATGTTTTGCACCTCTGTTGTGCCTTTTGATGTCATACTCGCCAGAGCTAGCAATGAAAAAGTCCCTGCTAAATGTTCTCCCTGTATTTTAGTACAATAAATTTCTATGTCACGGCATACCGCGGTAGAAAGCTCTGCAGGGTAGGTGCGGACTTCTGCTTTTTCCGCAGTAACCCTTCCATTGTGTGCACACTACTGGTTTCCGATGAGTGCCTAGATGGCGGGATCGCTGAAGGCCAATAACATGTGCAGTTTACAGGCCTGTAATTGTACTTTCATATTGCGTCCTCCACTTTCACCATTGGGTCCACTTTCATTATTGGGACAGGTCCACTTTCATTATTGGGGCCTCCTACTTACGGGTTATATTTCATCTCCCCTTTCCCTCTTTTGGCATGCCCTGCTTCCAGTAATAAGGGCTCCAGGGGACAAATTTTAATATCATGGGAAATTGTGTCCATTTTACTTTATTTTGCCAGGCACTATTCCTGGGCTGGAACTGCCAGGTCAAGGGTGTGCTCAGGTGGAAGAGTGGGGTTTGGCGATGACCAGTGAAAAATGTAGGCTCTGTTTACAAATAGCAACCAAGCCCAAAATTTCAATGGGCTAGCTAGGGTTGGGTCAGTCTTAAAAGCTGGGCCACATAATGAGCTTCAGCTCAAAATGTTAATACAGCCCATAAAGGACATGGGTCTAGTCCCATTACAGGTCTGTAACCTGCAATGAAGCGATCCTCAATCGAGGGCAGTAATACCATGACGACCTTAGACATTAACAATTATTGTATCGATACAGACCGTTCCTTGGTCATATAATGATCAATAAGTATAAGGACGGTATCGTCGGTATCTTATTAACAGAATTTAGTATCGCCCGTTACGAAAAAGATGAAAACACTTCCGGTCATAAATAAAAATTCCGCACCCGGAACGAGTATGCGAACCAAAATCCGGTTTTTGCGTATTATTCGCGGGTTTTGCCCAATGTTGCGTATCTGCATATTCGAGGTTGAAAATGCATATTTTGCGTACTGGTTGGCATCTCTGCCCCTGGTGCCAATAACTCAAAACCTGAAAATTTGACGATGTGCCACTTTGCAGTTGGAACGACGAACTGCTCCCCTCCATTCACAACAAAGAAAGTCCTCATGGTCTCAATATACCTTCTAACCTCCATGGCTGTCACAGCCTTGATTTCCTCAGCAGTGTTTCCTTCTCCTCATCGCTAACATCAGTTAGGCGCGCTGACTCTCAATGCTACCTACTCTCTCGCTCTCTCACACGACAATAGGAAAATTAAACTGCAAAGAAATTATTACTGATACATCTGATGTTGCCAAAAGTTCATTCATTTGGTCCAAGATTAATGGTACAATTCACAACACTCCTATTACTAAATACTAACCAGTGTTGCTTGTGAATTCAACGCCAAGTTCAGTTGCAAACTGGTCGGCGTTTTCCATTAGAATTGGCCCTGAAATTGGCACACTCTGGGCCTTGTGGGTCTTGAACCATTGCACCAAACATTCCTCCATATCTTCCAGCTTTGCTGTTCGCATCTTCTTCCGACATGGCTGAAAAGTGGCTGATGTTACAGATGCCTCGATCTTGGCGCGATCTTTCAGCATTGTAGAAAGTGACGACTTTGCCATTCCATACCTCTTACAAATGTCAGATTTTGAAAGGCTCCCACTATCAACCTCCCGAAGAATCTGAATTTTGAAATCCAGAGTGTATGCAGCCCTCTTTCTCGATGCTATCGTGTACTGTTCTAGTGTCTATCTGTTGGATATAGCCTAACAGCAGTCCTTTAATTCGTAGTTGTAGTAATACTGTGTAGTACCGTGTAGATCTGTCTAGTCTTTGTTTCGAACAGGAAGTTCTGGAATGTTGTGAATATGCGTTGTAAGACAGTCCCCGCAGTATAAGGGCATGTGCTACCAAATAGGCCCATTTTTATTATTTCTTCATGTTTTGCTGATTTAACTTCATGAATCTGTCTCTAGTGTTGAAATTAGACGTTAAATGGGGGGAAAATGTTTTTTTCGTATTATTGCGTAATAATGATAGCGACCATCTTGGATTTTAATAGTATATTTAGTTTTTTCCTTATAACTTTTTAAAATTTTTCTATCAATCTGTCTGAAACTTTGCATATACACTGCATTATCTTGGTAGCGCTGTAGAAATTTGTATAGAAGGATTTTAAAATCCATTTATTCTAACTCTACCAAATGAATGGAGAACTTGAATGTTTTTTTAATTTTTGATTTTTGTATGATTTTCCTACATTTACAACTTGATAAATCTGACAGAGATCAAGATACATCATTTGTTCTATGCAAATGTCCTACATACATCTACAACAATTGTGTGCAAATTTCAGATCATTTGGATTGAAAATATAAAAGTTACAGGGATTTTTCCGAGAAAAACATCAGTTTCGAGAAAACGGACAAGAAAGAAGTTAAAATGCAAACACATGAAAACACACACAATAAATACTTTCCAGGATCATAAAAACAGTACATTTTCAATTCTCTTTACCTGTAATGATAAATAATGGGTAATACATGAAAAAACATGAATTGCCCTCAGGTTAGAACATCCCAGCACTATAGGCAGGTCCAACTTCTGTAGCAGCCAGTTCCTCCTCACGACGCCTTCGGGCATCCCGCACCATTTTGGCGTCTTTTTGCTTGTCTGTCCCGAACTTCCTTTCTGCTTACAGAAGCCCTTTTGTTCATTCTTATGTTACCAAGTCTAAGGGCATGATGTGAGATGCTGCATCCGATGAGATTTTTAATGTCATACAAGAGGAAGGGACCGCCGTTGAACTCACTGATTGCGAATAGTGCACCAAACTCCACCCTACGACGAGTGTAAAACTTGTGTTTAGGGCACTTTGACCAGATCACGCTATGCAAACTTTCATTTGAATTTTGTATGGCTTTCTGCTCACACTTCTTTAGAAGAGTTTCAACAGTGAGCCGTTTGTAGACGGGCAAAAGATGTTTGGCCAGCAGCTTTTCGTCCCGGTGTGTGGACAACTGTAGCGTGGGGTCCCTGGACTTTTCCTGATGCTACAGCAGCATTGTAGAAGCACCAGGATTCAGGTCCAGTGGGGCAGAAATGATGTTGGGGTTTTTGGTCGGTCGAAAACCCATGATATAAAGTAGCCATCACAGCAGTTTTCATGTCAGCAGTTTTCTTATTCTGACGGACAGCACGGGTGTAGTAGATGCTGAGTCGACGAATGATGTTCTGCGTCAGTCGTCCATGACCCTTACCACCAAGGGTGATTTTCTGCTTTGAACAATCCGAAATTAAATTTCGAAGAGCTGTGCCCAATCGTTTGCAGACATGATTGATGCATTCTTCCTTTTCAGTGGAACATTCAGTACCATATGGCTGAAGTTCACAAAGTGCATTATACGATTCAGCATCACCATCAGACACCACGGTGACATAACGCATGTTGTGGTAACGAAGACTGCGTAGCCACAGAATCTTCATAGCATGTACTTCCATCATTCTAGAGGTTCCTGGTGCAAAATTGAAAAAAAAAAGAAGGGACAAGGGGATGGGTGGAGGTAGGAGCAGAACTTTAGTAAATTGTGAAAAATATTTTAATATTGGCAAACTGTGGAAAAAATAGTTTATGAGAGCAAAGTGGAAAAACAGTTTATTATAGTCAATTATACTATGAAATTATTCACTTACAGAACCAGATCTAGCATTATTTTATAGAATAAATAAATAAATACGACTTTATTTACCCCGTAGGGAAATTGTTTTACAATATCATACAGTGTTACACATCTCATACATAATAAAAACACATATAACAATACACATCATACATGTAAATACATAATATTACAAATGAAATACATAACAAAGTCATTGCTGGTCGCCAGCGGTGCAGCGCCCTGGTCTCCCCAGCTCTAAAGCCAGGTACTCATTTACACCTGAGTCGAGTATGCAGTATTGTTTTCAGCAGCAACATCATAATGTCAAACTATACAGATCTAGTAACTATGTCTAAGAATTCTACTCACCTTTAAAGTTGCGACCGCAGGTTCCTGAGCCAAGATGCCCTTTTCCCCATTCTGCAAAGGCCTCTGGTTTAGACTGCTGCAGGTCAGTTTTCGATTCGCAGATCTGGTAATACGTGCTCATCACAGGGGCGTCCAGAACTAACCCTGTAAGGACATCAATCACACAGCCGATGCCGATTTTGGATGTGTGACCCCTTGTTAACCATGCACCGTCGTAACTCACAGAACTGGAACAGAACGACCTCTCAATTGTGGATTTTCCTCTTGTTCACGTTTTATATCTTGATTGGACACATTTTCTTCTCTTATATGAACCTGTAAATGCTCTGAAAAGCGCAAATGCATACTGTTCTTGTGCCTGGTCCTTTTGCACCGGTCTATAAAATCTCTAATCATATTGGCTGGACTGGTGTGTAATTCCCGAGGTTAACCTGATCGCTATTACTGTCCGCTGACACTTGCCGTTACATCTCTCATCTCTTTCATTTACGGAGATAAGTTCTGCTGCTGTTTGAGGCAACAGTTGTGCTGCTTACATTTGATGATCATTGTCATCACATGGGTTGGTAAATGGTGAATCTGTTTCAGTACTGTCACATGGCTCAGAAGAAGCTGCACCACATACATTGTCATCATTTGGTTGACTGACATTGATTTCTGTCTCTCCAAAATCATTCATTTCCTTTGGATGAAGTGGTGGCGGCAAGTCTTGCAAATTAAGAGATGAAATGCTACGACCAGCATATTTTGCAAGTTGTCCATTTTCCAATTCGATCAGAGCCCTGGCCACCTTTGTTTTTTCCTATACCGAAGATTGGAGTCTGTAACTCTGTACACATCAGTGTGTATTGACACTTAGTGGCCCATGTGATCAGCAATCATTTGCAGTTCCTCACCACTCATGTCCAAGATTTGTACTGTTGTGGCAAGATACTCTCTCAAGAGCCGAGTTCTGATTAGCTGTGGTTCCTCGAGAAAAGTACACTTTTCAGGAATCGCCCTCATGGCTCAGCATCCATCCTTTTCTTGTAAACACGTATGGATTTTCGGGGTCAGTGCCGGCGGACAATCTGGTGGAAAGGAGATAGTTTAGAGCCGCCTTCATTTCATCTGATATGATAATGAACACCTTCCTCAATACCCTTGTGCTCTTCCCACGAACATCAATAACGGTCATTCGTTTGGCAAGAGCCTGTTCAGTAACGTCAGGTTGAGATATGATGTCCTCATTCAAATTAGATGCTGAAGTTGCTTTAAAATCGCTTAATTTGAGCTCTTCAACTTCAGAAACTCTTCTTTTGTTGAATAAGATAATGCGGACCATGATGAACTGAGCAGTATCAGATCACTCTGTGTATGAGGGTTTGGGAATTCTCACCTGCTCCTCTATCTCCGTGTTCAAAAAGTCTCTAAAGAAGTACCAGGTCAGATGTTTTTGGTATATCGACTTTCGCATTCATTGTTGTCAGCTTCAATCTCCTCAGAGCTACCAATGAAACATAGTTTTTCCAGTGTGCTTCGTACAAGATGTCGAAGTCATCCGCCACCCGTTTTCTGTCGTCATCTCTGCTACGCAAAGCTAAGCCTCTTTTTAGCTGGCAAACCTGCTTTATATAATGTCCCAAAGTGAGCGCCAGATTTTGGAATTGCATTCCAAAGCCATTTCTTTTACTGTTTTCACAATAAGCATAAACTTTGTTGGACAGATAAAGTAGTCTAAAGTGGGGTCTTCTTTTGTGCTTTCTGCAGTGCCCTAAGAAGTCTGGTAACAGCCTGCACTTTATTCCTGATATTATCCTTAATCTTGTGCCTTTTGCGCCTTTGTTCTGTGACAATGCCTAACTTCTGACACAAGCCTTTGCAAAACTCGCATATCAATTCATCTCCTCTCCCTAACTGCGTCAACACTGTTGTATTTGGGGTGGTGGGTAAGGCCAGCAAATGCAACCAAGCGTTGCATTTAATAGCGAAAGTGTTAATTACTCCTCATTTTCACGAGAAAGGACACATGACAATCATGAAAGAAATAATATTATTTGCTTGTCCACATTAATCTGCCATTAACTATACATCGCAAGCTCCTTCTTAAACTTTACGTTTCATTCTCTTGTAACATCCAAAATAGAAGATGATAATATATTTTGGTCGAAGAACGGCTGCTGCTTAGTACTAAATGAATGAAATGATAATGATAATACTACTGCACCTCTAAGAACGTAATAGCATCTTTGAGTTGCGATATCAGGGACCATTTGTACTTACTGAAATGCACGTCAATGAGTGACACTGCCATCACAAAACAGTATGATAAAGCAATTCATTATGACTAACAGGATTATTCTCAGAAAGTGAAAATAGTAAAATTAAATCCGTTCTCTATCAAACAACTGTCATTGCAATTGCCAGTCATACAAGAAGAAAGCAAACTAAACACTTGTTGTAGGGTCGTGTCGGGGACAAGCACTTTTACATGCTATCTGGTAAAACATCACTCATGGTTACCTTATGTACAAGTTTATTACATCAAGTCAAAGGATAAGTAGTAGGCATAATGCATAAAAGCAAGTTCTAAGTATGGTAACAGTTCCACGGCATGAAACTTGGTAATCTGGGGCTCTGCTAAGATTGTGTCTGTTCTACACGGTTTACCTGTGTCGCTGACCACACAAATGCATACTGTTCTTGTGCCTGGTCTTTTTGCACCAGTCTATAAAATCTCTAATCATATTGGCTGGACTGGTGCGTAATTCCCGAGGTTAATCTGATCGCTTTTACTGTCCGCTGACACTTGCCGTTGCATCTCTCACCTGTCTAACTCTAAGGATTTACGGCTAACTTGGAACCGCCTTCACCTCTCAGGGTGGACCCACTGAAGCCTTTGTACTGGCCGTGAGGGTCAGCTCTATGTTAGTCCCCTACTTGCATGTATCTTTGTAGTATCTCAATTATCGTAGCATCTCAATTACCGTATTGAATCATATCTAACGGTTGCTGCCTATCAACCCTAACTATTACACACTTCTCAAACTATTAATAAAAAAAAGAAGAAGAAAAAGTTGAATAATACTTGACAGATCATGACCAGGCTCTTGCTTTCAACTAAATGTTGATAAAAGCAAACTTTCAGTTCACTTAATGTTGGAGTTTAAGTTAAAGAGTGTTTTGGCATGATGTTGCCCACTCTGAGCCAACCACTCAAAGTAAATAGGGGAGAGCGGGGCTGGTTGGCACACTTTTCACAGTTTTTTAATTATGCACTACTCACATTAGATTTTAAGTATTATCTGTATGTAACATTCAACATGAACATTTGGGCTATGGAAAAATGAATGGATGCATAAGTTTACATTTATTATCTGCTTCAAATTTTACGTTTTTCACCACTGACCAAAATGTGCCAATCTGCCCCTTGCGGGGGTTGGTTGACACAGCACCGGGGGTTGGTTGACACAATATGGGGGTCAATTGGCACGTTTCAGATTAGGAACACAACGTCATGGCAAATGTCCAAAATTATGACATATTTAATTTGTAACAAATGCTGTGATATATTCAGTAGGCTACATAGGAAAATGAATTTAATTTGTATTAAAAATAATGCTGCTTACATGTCATATCAAGTACGCACTAGTCAAATGAATTTAATACGTAGCCTACTAAAATTCTTTACAACTTATTACAAGTCATCATCAGAGTCACAATTGGAGCAGTAAAATGAAGGCAGTCCAGGTGTACAGACTTCGTGAGCCCACAACTTGCACTGAAGACACTGTACCCAAGTTTCCTTGCTTCTGCTGTTGGAATATGGCTCAGCACACATCAGGCAAAACCACTCTTCTTCATCAGAACTTTCTTCTTCTCTCATCTTTTTTGCCTTCCCTTTCCCTTTCCCTGCTCTCTTCCCTTTCCCTGCTCCCTTCCCTTTTCCTACCCCTTTTGTTTTTCTTGTATTACTGCTGGCTTTTTTCTTTTGGCCCTCTAGGTATATACCCCGAACCCACGCCGGCGTCTAGCCTTCTCGGATAAGTACGAAAAACTAGGAGGTCCCATGTGCACGTTGCGCACGTTAAAAACCCCTTGGCAGTTTTAAAATCGTAAAAGAGTAGGCCTAGCGGCTGCTGTCCGGGCAAGATTGATAGGAAAATTCTACTTAAAAACGTTAACAGTAACCATGAGGGCGTAATAGAACCGTAATCGTGCTGCCACGCCGTAAAACACAAACTCACTCACTCACTCACTCATGACTTGTTTCCGATTTAAAGTCAACAGTTAATATGTTCTTTGAGGCGGTGATGTACTGGGGTTTCACAAAAAATTACGATCATTTCTCTATAAAGACAGAGAAGGATGGCGTGAGCCTTGTGGATTAGAGGCTTGTCATGCTGCAAGTCTTGGCTCGTCTTGTCAAAAAAATTTGGTAATCCATGCTAAGAATGTGACGTAAGCCAGCATTCTTCTGGATGTCAGTGCCTCCCTGATTCGTTTCATGCGTCCATTTGAGGACTGTGATGATAATGATGCTGTTGTTGTTGCTGCTGCTGCTGAAGCCTCTAGGGACGAAGAGGGCTTTTTGAACCAAGAAGGTACAACACCTTTAGCAGGATCCATTTTCTTGGTGGCTTCCTCTGCCTTTTTCTGGTTGTTTTTTTTTTCTGTCTATTGATACTGCTCCTCCACAAATTCCTTCAAAGGTGCCCACACTTCTAGGAGACGGCGTATGCAGGTCCCTAATGACAGCCATCTTGTCGGACAATACTTCAGAATCTTCCTGAAGCTGTCATTGTGGAGTTCTTGTAGGTGTTTGAACTGACGAGCACGTTTATCCGATGGTTCAAGGAGGATCCTGCAAAGACGCGTATCATATATTCATTTATTTGTGGCAAAATAAAAAAATTATGTGTTGTCAGTAAATGAGCTGATTTCAACACATATGCATGATTTAATGTTTTCATTTACGGTCTAAGCGAAGTGATAAAAAGTAGCTACATCCACCTAAGAGGCTGGGAAACAATCACTGACTTGCTTGGTCCAGACTGAATACACTTTTAAGACACATAAAGACAGCAAACTCTAAAGATTATCAAGGGTTGAACGCTCCTTGAAGTTAAAATTATGCAGGAACTTGTTACCTATCCGTTCTTTCACATTCATTATACAGCTGTAAAAGGTATGAGGATGCCCTAACAGTTGAATTTTTTTTTTCACTAGTAGATCTTGTTACCAGTGCCAGTTGCTCGAAGAGCTCTGTTGTTCAAGTAAAAAGTTGTGCAATCCTGTTTTAAAGTATATAAAGATATAACAAATGACATGTTAATACATTATTTTTCCTATTCCACCCATATTTCAAACAAACCTGCATTTCATATTTCTGTAAAAGAAATTGTGAAACTTGAGGGCAAAGCCAGCAATAATTTTATGAAAGGCCTCCAATGTTGAGGTCTGCCGATGGGGGCTGCCTTTGGCCAGATCTGTTACCAGGCTCTTGTTGCAGCAGATATCCAATAAAGCCTTATGAGATCTTGATCCTGAAATTAACCATCAGAAATGGGCTCTTTGGTTAAATCAGAGTGAATTAATTTGATTACTTAACAAGAATATGTGATTTTAGCAAAGATTTAAAGGCTATACATATACATACAACTGTAATTGCTGAAAATCGTCCACCTTGAGCCCCCCAAAAAACTAAAATGTGGGAAAATCACAAACAAGTGAAAATTTCTTTGTGAGACAGATTTAAATGAAACGTTATATGGCTATCACCCTTTACTGAATTAGATCTTGAGATTTTATTAATCAGTCAACAACTTTGTGATGATTGAGTTAAGAATATGTGCTGGTAGAAATGAAAAGTATGAAAACCACTTAAAAACTTAAGAACAGCTTTCACAGCGTGAACTTTTGTACTTCTTATATATCTTTACATTCTAGGAATGTGATAACTGAAACAAAACCAATTGAATATGCAAGTGTAGTTATTTCTTTAAAATAACGTTCTATAGGTTTTTACATAGGCCTACCTGGTATAATCCATGCTCTGTCAGAATCAGCTATCGGCGCATGCTGGCATGCAGGATACAGGTCATTATCGTGGATATGCTGATTTGTAACATGATTAGTCACAGACTTCCATTTGGCAATAACCATATTTGGGTCCCCGTTACTGGAGCGAACACACCAATATATATGGTTATTTATTGATTTTTTCCAGTCCAGCAGCTCTGCAGTCAGTTTCTTTTTGCCAGCAGCTACCAGTTTCTTTTTCACACCCGCAATAGGAGGAATGATTTGCTCCAATGAAATTATGCAACAAAATTGCCTCATAGTCATAGGCAAATAAACATGTAGCATATCTGTGGCTTAGAGCTGAAACCGGCTATCTCACAATTTTTTTGAAATGCATTTATGTTTTTTTCTGATGATTTCAAAGCAGCACACCTTTGACTAAACTAAAGTGTGATAATAATAATTAGGTCTGAATTCACGACAACATTAGGATGTCTGATCAACAGATGTCCATTGGTACAGCAGATTTTGATCTCTTCTATGTGGTGGTAAGCTTCAAAATAATAACGGGGACATGCCGTATGAATACTTTTTTCCTTATACCTACAAAGAGTAAATAATTCCAGACCACACCACAAATTATATATAGTGCCTACAAAGCAAAATAAAAACGTGGATCAGAAATTTTGAGTGGCGACGGTAAAAAACATGGATCGATACACCGCAACAAATCTTCTTGAGGCACTTACATAATCGGCTCCTACGTAACCATCAGATCGGATCGCGGTTCATAAACACAGTCAGAAATTTCCAAAAATATCTATACAGACATGCACACGGTTAAGTATCCGTTATTTTGCGATTTGACTATGTGCGTGTATTACTTTAATAGAGCAAGTGGAAGGTCACAGGGCAAATATTACTGTGCCAATAGGTCAATTTTGGCAAATTTGGAGATATCCACTTGTTGCAGTCAGCCGACCTCTAAAAATCGAATTTCCGATTTAAATCGGAAGATTTACATCCCTGTTGGATGACACGGTGTCACTGTCGTCAGATTCGCCTGGTTTCATAAGTATGGACTTTCAGTTTGTTGGATGTCCTTGTTATTATATGATTCATCACACTAAAGCTGCCCTCAACCCTGAGTCCAGTAAAAATGGACAGACATGCTGAAATCACTGGCTTTAGGGGTAGATACTTCTCTTGGCAAATGACCTCAGCCCACCACAGATCAAGTTGCTTGTGTTTGACTGGCGGTTTTGGGTCTAGCTGAAGAGCTGAGGCAGCGTGAGTAAATGGATCTTTGCCTGCTGTAAGAACAAGAGTGGGGAAGTGCTCATACAAATCTTGTAGGCCTGTAGATGCTTTCCCATGTCCTCTTAGATATGGGTCTATGGCTGAAAGCAGAGCGAACATTTTGTTTTTCCGAGGCAGTTTAACTTTGTACTGTAGGTATACAGCTGTCTCCCTGTATGAGTGCAGCACTCTTTTCCTAAATGTCTTGGCTTCTGCAGCACTTAACCTGCTAAGAATAGCTTGTGTCTTGTCACCAACAAATATTTGCTCAGAGACAGGGTGCTTTCCCGAGATTGTGGATTAATCTGATGAGCATAGCCGTAGTCTAGCCTATCCCCTAGGCTAGCCCACTTCCTCTTGCCAGTATGTTATGAGAAGGCGGCCATATGTTTGATGGCCAATATAAAAATTGACGGGATTATAGCACAGAATTATCGGCCAAATTCAGAAAATAATTTGGCCTCACAAATGGCCATTTGGTCTGCGCTTGGATACGTCGTCAATTCCATCAAAGAAAAAATTCGAAGTTTTCGGCTACGGATTACGATTCGGAAATTCGGAAAAAAATAGCCGACCTCTAAAAATCGAATTTCCGATTTAAATCGGAAGATTTACATCCCTGTTGGATGACACGATATCACTGTCGTCAGATTCGTCTGGTATAGGGTGAACCAATCTCCGAGGAACATACTTCCTCCTCTTTTCATAAAAGGCTCCATCTTTATTGCTCCAGGCTGAGAAAGAAGAATGAGTATATATTTAAATCAATGATTTTTCATCAAGATTGCAGTTTGGGGAAGAGAGGGACTGGAGTTTATCACACAAGATAGAACAGGCCAAAGACAATCCAAAAAATTATATAAAAATAAAAGCAAAATAAGACAAATGCTCAGATTAGATGTGGTAAAAACTTGAAAATAAATAAATAAATAAAAAGCACACAAGAAACAAAAAAATCATACCATACCACTTATTAGTGAATAAGGCTTAGATATGAACATCCCTCCCTTCCAATCAAAAACCTTGGTTACTCACCTTGTCTCATAAAAATCTGTGGAAAAAAAGAAGTGGTAATACATAGTCTATTCACATGTCATGTAGATAGAGGGACAGAAACACACTACAGGTCACAAGCTTGATACTCACATTTAAGTTCCATACAGCAAAGCATACAGGAAGACAGCTCAAATTAACAAGGGAGTCTTATTTGCAACCAAAGAAAGCCCTGATATCCATTTTGCAGGGCTTTTTGGTAGCTGTATTACCGGCAATACACAGTCTTTTTCTTGGCACAATGGATGACTTTGTCATAGCACTTGCAGGGCTGAAGTTTTCATTGGTAGTGCTGTGCTGTTTGGAAACTGGATAAGAATTTCCTCTGAATGCAGTGAGTTTTCTGCTGCTGCTAATTCAGGGCCCAGATTTTTATCATTGCAGTGCTTTTTGGCAGATGAAGTACTGTGTTCTACCATTTTCTGAGCCAGAGTGTGAACAGATACCTTTTTAATTCTCTTGGTTTTGGGCTTGGATATAGTTTTTTCAAGTAGTCCCATCCTGCTGGCTGCAGTCTGTAGATGATATATCAGAGACGGGTCCACAGGAGTCATTTTGATGTCTGGTCTGTGGAACATTTCCATACTTGTTCGCGCCTATGCCATTAGCTTGTACTTGATTTTGTGTATGGCTTCATAAGTATGTACTTTCATTTTGTTGGATGTCCCTGTTATTATATGATTCATCACACTAAAGCTGCCCTCAACCCTGGGTCCAGTAAAAATGGACAGACATGCTGAAATCACTGGCTTTAGGGGTAGATACTTCTCTTGGCAAATGACCTCAGCCCACGACAGATCAAATTACTTGTGTTTGACTGGCGGTTTTGGGTCTAGCTGAAGAGCTGAGGCAGCATGAGTAAATGGATGTTTGCCTGTTGTAAGAGCACGAGTGGGGAAGTGCTCATACAAATCTTGTAGGCCTGTAGATGCTTTCCCATGTCCTCTTAGATCTGGGTCTGTGGCTGAAAGCAGAGCCAGCATTTTGTTTTTCCGAGGCAGTTTGTACTGTAGGTATACAGCTGTCT
Source organism: Ellobium chinense (assembly GCA_033807755.1). Taxonomy (NCBI): domain Eukaryota; kingdom Metazoa; phylum Mollusca; class Gastropoda; order Ellobiida; family Ellobiidae; genus Ellobium; species Ellobium chinense. The sequence goes on from JAWQUT010000109.1 coordinate 1,770,681, forward strand.
CCCTGTATGAGTGCAGCACTCTTTTCCTAAATGTCTTGGCTTCTGCAGCACTTAACCTGCTAAGAATAGCTTGTGTCTTGTCACCAACAAATATTTTGCTTAGAGGCAGGGTGCTTTCCTGAGATTGTGGATTAATCTGATGAGCATAGCCTTAGCCTAGCCTATCCCCTAGGCTAGCCCACTTCCTCTTGCCAGTATGTTATGAGAAGGCGGCCATATATTTGATGGCCAATATAAAAACTGACGGGATTATAGCACAGAATTATCGGCCAAATTCAGAAAATAATTTGGCCTCACAAACGGCCATTTGGTCTGCGCTTGGATACGTCGTCAATTCCATCAAAGAAAAAATTCGATGTTTTCGGCTACGGATTACGATTCGGAAATTCGGAAAAAAAATTGCCGACCTCTAAAAATCGAATTTCCGATTTAAATCGGAAGATTCACATCCCTGTTGGATGACACGATGTCACTGTCGTCAGATTCGTCTGGTATAGGGTGAACCCATCTCCGAGGAACACACTTCCTCCTCTCTTCATAAAATGACTTAGGCTCCATCTTTATTGCTGCAGGCTGAGAAAGAAGAATGAGTATATATATTTAAATCAATGATTTTTTTTATCAAGATTGCAGTTTGGGGAAGAGAGGGACTGGAGTTTATCACACAAGATAGAACAGGCCAAAGACAACCCAAAAAATTATATAAAATTAACCTTGGAATGCCCAGGGTACCTTGCAGGTACAAAAAAAAATTCTTTATGGTTTCAACAGAGTAATATGGACTAAAAAATGACCCTCAGGTTGTTTTGTGTTGAAAACTAGAAAATTGTGTAATTTGTGGCTGGTTGCAAATTTGCAACTCCGGGCATCTACCACTAAAATATGTACAAAT